>VZTU01026894.1:96516-150026 GCA_013400835.1 Zapornia atra
GGGGAGGCTGTCAACATCTCCGTGCAGACAGGTACGGGCGGAGCGCGGCACGGCAGGTGCTCGGGAGCCGGGAGGGACGCCAGGCTTTTCCTTCCCATCCCCTCGCTTCAGCCGGCTGTAAGAGGGTGATGCATTTACAGCTACTGTGAACCTACCGCATTTGCTGAAGGTAGCTACCCTGTGTGGGGGGGTCTCTTTACCCCACTGCCTAAAGTTAACCCAGCAGGCTTGAAAGGAGAAGATGCTGTGCAGAGACTAGGTCAGCACCGGGCATACATTTCTGCCGCTCCCTTAAACTGTCATCCAGAAGAATACTTTAAAAAGTATTCCTGTGCTCATGCAAACCTGTTAATGGCTTTATAGTTACTCTGGTGACAGTTTATCTACTGTGTTTAAAGTGCAATCTATTTCTTGGCAGGTAGGTGCTGTTGAAGGATAGCTGACTGTTTCAGCTCATTCCTCTACATTTATTCTGTTTAACCAGAGTTTAACAGTCAGAAAGTAAGGCTGAACCTTCTTGCTTGTATGTTTTCTTTGAATAAAACCGGTGAGGTGTTATGATGTACAGTTGTGTGCAGAGCACTTGCAATGTGACATCCATGACTGGCTGCAGAAACATGCCAGCAGCCTGCAAGAGCGCTGCCAAGGAAAATCCCCTTTCTGCCCGTGTGTTTGTGTGTGCATGTGAACAACTCTGCTGCGAAACAGGGAACAACATAGAGCCACTGGCTGCAGTGACAGGACCTGACTCTTTCTACCTGTATTAGTGTTTTATTACACATGATGAAATGCAGTATTGTCTCATCGCTGACTGATGGTAACACAAGACTCAAAACAGAGGTGTCTTAAATGAGGTCCGTCATTAAATGCCTCCCTGATTAGCTCCTAAAGTCTTTGCTTCAGAGTGGTTCTTTGCAGCGATAGCTTTGAAGATCAGAGCAGACAAATACTTACCAATTACTGGTTCAGAGATGTCGCTTACTGTCAGACCCTTTTCCCAGCACTAGCCATACCCTCCATTAATTTGCTTTGGAAATTCAAGTTAAAAGAAGTCTAGTGACAAGTGCGCTGGTGTGATAGCTGCACGGTAAACATAAGTCATGTCCCTTGATAAAAATGAGTGATAGTTTCTATGTAGACAGCGATTTAAATCAGTGTCATGCATCATGAGAACTGTTTCTAATACTGATTAACCATTATCAGAGTGACTGGTATAAATCAGCATCATCATTGGATAGTAGGGATCTGTGATTGGACACTTGTGTAGAAGTAGACAAAAAGATACCATTTTAGACTGCACTTTGATTAACGCATAATCATTTTGATGGCAACTTGTACCTGTCATTTATGACTTTTTTATAAGTTAATAGATTTTGCAAGACCGCAGGATGGTAGAAGTGATTGGAAGCAACTGCTCATTGTAGTCATATTATGTATCTGACTTCAGAGAAGAAATACTGATTGAAGTTTAAGTTGAAATTAGTGGACCATAGTTGAAGTGAGGTTTATCTTTGGATTTTGGATAGCAGATATCAGTCAAAAACATGAAATAAGAATAGGGGGACCATGAAGGTTTCCTGCAAAGACAGCTAAGATTGCTCTGTGTTTCCTTGCTTCCTTTGATTTGGTTACATCCATTTCTTTGCTTGATCATGTTCAAAATACACAATTAGCTCCAAAATCTGGATTTTTTTTTCTAAAGAGTACATAGGGTTTATTATGTCTGTCAACAACCCATGCTGTACTGTCATACTATGCATTTCAATTCCGAATGAGAAAGGATTATTCCTCTGTATGTTTCCACTAGGGGCAGCATTTAAAAACAGATTTCTGGAAAGTTTTTCACCTGTTCCTTTGTAACTTGATGTCAGGAGTTTTGTTTTATGATCATCCATAGGCACATGTTCCTGGAAACTGCCCTGTGAGTATGGATGTATGAGCAATATTTTCAGCCATATTGTAAATAAATTTCCTACTGGAATGGTAGTGGAACTGAGCTATCATGGGCTGTCTACAAATGCAGTGTCTGACCTTGGTATTCAGTATGGTTCCCTTCCTGAGCTCTTTGTCTAAGAAAGATGGGCTAAGCTGACCTTTGGAGGTGCCCAGCTTTCTCCATTGACTCTCAACGGAGCCTAGGTTAGACCAGGCACAGGGAGTTTAGATGGTTGAAGTTAAGTGAGAGGAATCCCATCTCATCTGTTTACTTTTGCAAAATGAAGTTTTGAACACATGCATCGTCTTAATACAAAAAATGTATACAGAGAAAGTAGCAGATTCATGTCCATCCCTGGTTCAAAAACTTTCGCATTTTACTCATATTCAATCCTGTTAAAATGTTGATGTGTTCTTGCCTGCTGTGGGTTCACTTTTCATCACGTTTTTTGCAGAAAGTGCTGGAGTAGCTAAGCTCATAAAATCCAAATTTTTTTTTCGATAAAATCCAAACTATCTTTTTAGATTTTGAGTGTGATCTGTTCTGATTACAGACTTAAGGTGAAACCGATGAATAATGTGTACTATGGTTGCAGTTGTAATGTGAAGGCTTGGAGAGGATCAAATCCCTAACTTAATTTGGCCTTTTGAGTACTTGATTTCACATTAAAATCATGGTTACGACAATAAATTATGTCTGTGTTGTTTGCAAGTAAGTACGTAGCCTACCAAGACTGCATAAACTCTCAAGTAACACCAAACCTTTGGGAATCCTTGAGAAGCAGCTTCTCTTTCACTTGTGGATGCATAGAGCTGGAGTCTAATTATGTGTGGAATACCGGTACAGTAATCTGCACTAAAGTAGGGTCTGTTATGTCTCTGGATTCAAGAAATTTTGATCTATGGTTTATCTGTTTAAAAGGGCAGGTATTTAATCCTCTAGAGCAGAACTGAAATAGATCCTCCAAAAAGATGGAAAATAAAATCCCACATGCACTCTGGAACACGGGGCATACCCAGCCGTGCAAACACACGTACGTTGTTGGCAGTTGCGCTATTTGGGTAGACTAGGAAACGAAGAAAATTTATCTGAGCTACAGATAAATTTTCCACTGCAAACCTGAGATTACAGATGTTAGTAGGCACAAGTCTGCGTATTTATTTCTGATGAATATTTACCATTTGTTATGCATTTTGAATATACATGCATAAACCACCACATAAATCCATGCAACTAGTCAGCATGCTGCTTGACACGGTAAAGTTGGGACAACACATGCACCTGTTGGTCCTTCCATGTTACCTTCTTTATTGTCCTCAGTAAAACTATTCCTGTGGCTGAGAGCTGCTCTGTGACAAAAGATCATAGGGTTGTGTCTGTCTTAATTTCAGATAAAATACTTTCTCAGTTCTCAGTTCTCCAAATGTCTGTGTAGCAGCATAGCTGTGTATTTCAGTAGCAAATTTTCAGTGAATGACTAGGTCTTTACTTAAAATTCTAGTTAAAAACAGTGGCATATGAACAGCTCCTAAATCGCAGTTATATTTCTGAATTTCAATTCTGGTCTTGAGAGTCATGAAAAACAACTTGGCAATTCCCCTCCTTTCAAATATATCATCTAAAATAGGCTTATAAATGCCATTTTGAACATTGCTTTCTACAGAAATATTGTAGTGAGATATATATGTATTCTACTGCCTATCAAAGCCACCCATACTGGGAGAACTAACAGGGAAATTTTGGTCAGAAAAATAGCTAAATATTTTCATGAAGAGAAGTTTAAAATTCTACCAAGACACAGTCTGGTAGAGTATTTTTCCATTGCAGTATGTAACTCTGTAAATGCCAGAAGCATGGCTTGGCCATGTGTTCACTCCTGTAAATTTCAAATTATTTGGGACAAATCTGATTTATTAGCCATCTGTAGGAACAACTACTGTGACATGGCTCTGACTATAGGCTGTATAATCCTATAATCCATAATCACGTAATGGTTATGATCATTGTCTCGAAAGGCAGAGTACAGGAAGTGTATAAATAACCATGTGGCCTGTTTCAAAGATTTTCTAGGTTTCATATCTTCCCCCCAAAAATAAAATTTGTACT
The DNA here is from genome assembly GCA_013400835.1 of Zapornia atra. NCBI lineage: Eukaryota > Metazoa > Chordata > Aves > Gruiformes > Rallidae > Zapornia > Zapornia atra. Next base: position 100,559 of record VZTU01026894.1, read on the forward strand.
TAATAAGAACAATTAAATCAACCCTTTTAATCTTGAGAAAAGTCCTTGTGAAGTGTGTTACTGTTTTATGAAAAGGGAAAGCTAGGGGGGAAAAGTGGATGGTATGGTGGGAAGACGACTGAGACTGGAAGTTAGGAATTCCCTGTTAGTCCTAGGCTCACGTATCTCAGTTACTTTTTTTTTTCTTCTGCATAAGGCAGGGATGTTTCTGTGCCTACAGACTGTGTTTAGGAGTAGTGTCATTAGGATTGGACGTAACCAAATCTGTCATTTCTATAAATGTATCGATAGCAACTATGCACAGGAAAGTGAAGATGGAGGTGCACTTATCATTCAAACAACGCTAAGTCTTCTGGAAGGCTCCCTTGTAGACCAGGAGACATTAATTCATATAATATCAAATGGTATAAAAATATCTTTGTGAAAATATTTTATTTCTGTGATATGTCAGTGTTGTATCGTTGCCAGCAGAGACTTGTATAACAATGTAAATGGCTTTTTAAGTGTTTGTTTCCATCCAGGGCTCTTTCAGCCCAGGCACTTCCCAATCTCATTGTTCCTTTGTTCTAGCGGATGTACAAAGCACTGAGTGTTTTGTTTTCTGGACCAGATAGATTAGATAAAGTCTGAATTTCTGAACTTCACCTTCTAGGCACGCAACTATTTTCTTTGCTAATGTACCTTAGAAGACAGATTGGCCAGGACAGTATAAGGGCTTTTAAAAATGTAGGAGGTGTCTTCTTTATTAGAATTGGGCAGGAGCATGGATTGTGTTTGTAGAACTATCAAGTAGTCAACCTTATCCTAACTTTATCATAGAATTAAACTTCTTGAGAGTTACCATGGCTGTTCTCTTGATATCAGTCAAATTAAAACTTTTTCAGCTCTCTGTGCATCTCACCATATATAGTACTGGAATTTACTTCTGACTCCCAAAGTTTGACCTTTCTGATTAGAACAATTGCCTTCAAGGAACAAGTTTATACCCCGACTATTCACTTTTGCCAACATAATAGTCTTTACTGGCTTAGTATATATTAAAGGTGGAGCTGGTAGTCAAGCCTATTGTTAAGATTTCCTGACACTTTTCATTAAAACCTCCTGTCTCAATTGCTGTAACTGCGTGAAGTTTTAACTATTTAGCCTAAAGCTTGATGTGCTTGGGTTTTGACATGAGTTTTACATTTTATTAAAGAGGTCAATAAAAGAATATAGTTATTTTTATTTATTTATTTTGTTAATTTAATTTTCAGCTCTCCTATTGAAGAGCACTAGCAGCTCCATGATCCAAAGCAGTAATCTGAATTTAAGCAGGGACCTGTTTTTTCACAGAGTCACAGACTGGTTGAGGTTGGAAAGGAGCTCTGGAAATCATCTGGTCCAAGCCCCCCTGCTCAAGCAGGGCTACCTAGAGTCAGTTACCCAGGACTATGTCCAGACAGCTTTTGAATGTCTCCAAGGAGAGAGCTATTCCCTTGAAATTCCTAATTTACTTGACTAACAGAGCATACCACCAAAACCTGGCACCAGTTGGTTCTCAGAAGAGCTTTGTAAGAAGCAATTAAATCCTCTCCACCATCCAGGCTTTGTTTGAAGAGGAAACGGCTTAAAGACTACTAGCCCCATGATACTCCTACCACTGTATTCAGCAGGGGGAGATGTTGATTTGATTTTGTCCTTTGCAGTGCAGTTTGTAATTATGGGATTTGCACACTCTTTCGTCTGCCTTGTTCTGGGAACCAGGCAGCAACGACTGCATTGGAAAAATGGGTTTGTTCTCCAGTGTCTAATGCCCTGTTCCTATGGAGACCTCAATTCTCACCCTGGATGTACCATATACTCCCTGTCTGATGCTAGGCAAGAGTAGCCAGAACATACTCATGTGGAAGCCAGGATCAGTTGTTAAATTATTGGGATACCTTTAGTCTTTGACTCCCAACTTGTGAATGCTTGATTTCACTGCTTTGGGTTGTTTGACAACACCCTTTTAATTTCAATTGCTTTACCTTATTGGAAAATAAAAATGTCAGTACCTTAGTGCATGAACATGTAATACATTTCTTTTGATTTACATGAAGTCTTGTGAATGACTAATATTCCTGGAGAACATAAACAACCAGAAGCCTTTGTTTTTGTCAGTTTGCCATCCCTTTAGAATTATTACAAGTGGTTTGACTTGAGAACTCCTTCATAAACAACGTAATGAACACTGAGAGTTTCTCAGAGAAGAAGTTCAAATTAAATATAGTTCCTAAAAGTTTGCCCATTGCACTGTTTGGGATTTTTAAAATTTATATCAACAGAACTACAGCAGAGCAGAAGCATATTTTATCAGAATCCATTTGAACTGTTCAAAGTGAATACTAAAAACAAAGGATTGTTTCCCTTTAAAATACTAGAAATGTTCATGCCCATTGGTGATAAAGTATTTAGCAAGAGTGCTAGGAAATGAAAGCTGCTGGTACCATTATATCTATAAAGCTACATTCCACTGGGGCATTGAGTGTATTTTGCATGATTTTCATGTTTGCCATTTCTTATTAAAGTTGTTAACAGTTTTACTATCAGCAGATTTGCAAGCTTGTTATATACATCCACAGCAGAAAGTGTTTTTCTCTGTGTGTGTGTGTGTGTGTGAGTGTACACTGGTGCCCTAGGGATGTGTCTGAATTCTGCAGGAATCTCCTGTAGACAGGTATCAGTTATATGATGTAAAGAAAAAGACTTTTTGCAAAGCATGATGATGATAAAGGGAGAGTCTTGGAAGGTTTTCTGTGCTGCTGTGCAAAACCTCAGACCAAACCCATTTAGGAAATACTAATACATGTTTTCTGTTTTTTGTTTAACAACAGATCCCTTACCACCACCTCGTTTTGAAATTAATAAGGAAAAAACTACCCTCACAAGCTTACAGGTGCAGTGGGATCCTTCCTCGGGAAAGGTGGACTTGTATAACCTAGTATTATTTGATCACAATAATAAAAAGTTACAAGAAGTCTTCATACCAGGAAGAATTTCAAAACCAGAAAACACTTTTTCCAGTCTCATCCCTGGGAATAAATACAACATTGTCCTCAGTGCGATTGCTGGAAATAAGAGTACCCCAGAACTTCGCATAAATGGATCTACTGGTAGGACTTCTTTTACTGTAGTTCATCTAAATAAAGTCACTTACAGTACTTTGCAGTTCTGCATTTTGAAATTAACAAATATGTATCATTGTTCTACTTGGCAAGATGTGTATACGTAAGTATCTATTGAGTATATATAGAAATAAACAAAACATGAATCTCTGACTAACACTGAGTTGTTTGCTGAGAACAGAGAGGCATGCTGTTATGATACATTTGGACATAATTTGGGGTTGGGTTTTCACTAACCCTAAAGAAACTCAACGTATTACAAACGTACAGCTGTTTGAAATTGCTGAAATTGTGGGCATAACCATTAGTTCTTAAGCATGTGGTTTTTATTCCAACAGTGCCATCCCCTGTGAAGAACATTCAGGTCAGTGTCAAGACAGACACTATCCATGCGTCATGGTCTCCTGGCTCTGGGCACGTGGATCGTTACAGGCTGGTGTTACTGGATAATCATGTCCCAGTTCATGAGATTCACCAGGAACCTCCTCTGACCTCCTACACTTTTTCAGGACTCACAGCAGGCCACCTGTATAACCTCTCTGTCATAACCCAGGCTGCAGGATGGGAGAGCAGCAGTTTTCAAACTGTCAGGACAGGTATGATTCAGAATTCCTCACAGCAGAGTAAGAAGCTAAGGCTATAATCTAATAATATTACAGGACATAATTCAGAATAATAAATTATTTGTGTTGCAGGTGTGTATTCCCAGACTTGAGTGGCTGAATTACTCTTGGCAGGTGTTACTTTCCAAAGTTACCATTGCAACAAAGTTAGCAGCTAAATTAGTGTTTAGGGTGTCTACAGCTAAATGAGCTGCACTGCTTGACAAAGGCAGCTCCATTAAACATGTAAACTTAGATTTTAACAGTCGGAGGCCAAGTGCCCTGATACCACCTCGTATCTATGAAAGAGGTTTATCTGACTTCTTCAGTGAATCGAGGCACTGTGTAATCTGGTTATTTCACAGCATTGAAGACTGTTTAGCTTCATGATTCTTATTTAGCTGAATGGGAAGTCCAGAGCTTTTGAGTTTTAAAAAAAAATGTATACTGTCTGTATCTGTCTTTCTCTGGATTGCAAAGTAGCTGAACTTCTGAAAAGGAAGTGGAAAAAAATATAAAGCAAGTTAAGAATTTTAAAACTCAATGCTTTTTCACAGAGAAGTACTGATTCACAGAACCTGAGTTTCAGAAGTGATTTTTTTTTTCCAGAAAGGTTTTTTGGAGTAGAGCTTGTGGTCATAGATAGAATGATGACATCCTACTAGAGCCCAATAGTTAAAACACTCTTGTAAGCAAAAATAAGGCTATGCCTTTGCTTTCCTTAATTTCTGGCAAATGTAAGGTGCAGTTTCTTCTACAGAATTCTCACATAAACATAATTTAACATTAAATGAACAATACTGTGGTGTCTAGGGCACACAGACGATGCTGTTGTCCCCTAGCACTGGCTGTTCTGGGGATTATACTCTTACTTTATTTCTTCAGAATTATTTTTTTTCTTGTTGTGGGGTGCAAAAATTTTAAATCTCACAGGTTTTCTCAGAACATAAAAGCATTCCATCTAGCTTGCTGCATGGCCCTCCGTTTCAGTACCTAGTGTGTCCCAAGCCTGAGAAATGAAGAAGATATCAGAGGTGGCTATGCTTATCTTTTGGTGGAGCATTTGAATAAAGGAGTTTGATTCCAATCCCATCTGTGCTGGTGTAAATCAGGCATAGTTTTAATGATGTTGTCATGTGTATTCTACGAAAATTTACGCAGGCTTCTCTCTTCTTAGGATCATGTGCCTGGTCTGGTTCATAGTCAAAATGATGAGTGTGAGTGCAGACATGGCTAACAGATATTCTGTTGTGTGAAACAAGAGTGGCCATCCTAAGAGGTGTCGCTCTCAGCAGTAGAAAGTCTTAAACAGGGCTGGGTTCAGTTTCACTGTGACCAAGCTTTGACCTTTCACTGTGCAGGGACAATCATTCATACTCATCTCATATAACCATTTAAAAGCAAAACTTTAAAAACAATTTGGAGGCTGCATGTCTTAAACGTTCTGTGGTGCAAGTGTTTTATGCTCTTTCTCTTTTTCTCTTTTTTAGCCCCAGCTGAAGTCTTAGATTTGATGGTGACTAACGATGACAGCTTTGATACTTTAAAAGTTACGTGGAGAAGACCTTCAGGAAACCTCAATTCCTATAATATCACTCTGTCTCATCTCGGATCAGTTAAGGAAGTCAAAACTCTGCAGCCACCAGTCACAGAGACTCACTTTGACAAGCTGACTGCAGGACGTCTTTACCAGGTTACTGCCCGCACAATCAGTGGTGAACTCTTCACTGATCGGATGGCAACTGGCAGGACACGTAAGTCTTCTGCTTCAGTAAGAACATGGTACCCAATGCTATTTTTGTCTATGTTTGCCTTGTAGAAAATCATTGTAGGAGGCAAAATGATTTGAATTCCAGGCAAAATAAGATAAAGAGCACCATATTGTTCTGGGAGTATTCTTTCCTGACTCCCTGGCTGGAAACACTGATATATTTTACACCTTATAGGTTGGTGAGTCTGTTTCAAAGCTGTTCCACACTAGTCCACTTCTGACCAACTTTGCTATTTGAATTCAGCTCTGCATAGTATATAAAATGAGTGACATTATGGGAAAATCTGCATGTAGTCAAATTAATAGATTTTAAAGTAAGTTTGCAAAGTTTAATGTTACCCTTGCTCCAGACACAAATCTGCAAATAGGCAAAGATGAGGTCTCGGGTTACTTTACTACCAACAGCATGGATTAGGGAAAACATGGCAGCCTGGGTAGAGCTGGGTTGTGTTTTGTGTATCTTATTTCAAAAATATAATTTTCTTTCAGGTATCTCTTGTATGAATTCTGAACCTGAAAGATTCTGGTGTAATTCTCCCACAGCATTACTGGTCACAAAGGCATGTCCTATTCTCCACACCAACTTAGCCCAGGCAGAATTTAGATGGGAAAAAAAATATAAGTGGGTGAAGAATATATACATAAATTGTTAGTAGACTCAGAGCCAAAAAATATAAAACGTTTGTGTGTGTGAGAGAGAGAAGAGTATTTATTTAATAGAATATTTATCATCAACAACTAAACATCTCATGAAAGGCCATATTTGACAAGCCTAGCTGCTACCCCATTCTCAGTGCAGGATGGAAGAGACCTGACCAGCCTTTCATCTCCAGCAAGTACGAAGCTGGACTGGTTACATACATGGCTTTTTTGTTTGTCTAGCCTACCATTAAAGACCTTTAAGATAACTATTTCCATCTTAACGTAGAGCTTCAGGCCCTTGCTCAAACCACCGATCCCCAAATTCGTGAACCAGACACGGTACTTTCATTGGTGGTCTAGAAGTCACATTTCCAAGGATGCTGATCATGTGCGATTCCTTCCCTTGACTTTTCCATGGATACCAATAGCTTTGAAAACAGAGTCCCTTCAGCAGCAGCTATGTGACCTAAAGATAAATTTGTAAATCCGGTCTACAGATCATGAAGGGCCTATACTCCTGAGATTCCTCTGTCACTCACAAAGGACCAGGTGCTCAAGAGCATAATCTACATCACTCTGTATTGAGAGGGTGCCAGTGGCTGCAGAACCTGCTGAGGAATGTCTCAGCGAGGAATACAGACATCTCAGGGACTGAAACTTTGTGCCATAAGGGTGTAATGATATCCATCCATTCTGACAAGGCTGAACTCTATTTGTTACGATGTAAGTACATCAGTAAGTTATGATGTAAGTACATCTGTGAGTTAAAATGTAAGTACACTCACTCAGCAGTTGAAACACATCTCCCATATTCACTGGCATGTGGGAAATCTAGGGTTGATACCCGGCTATGCCTGTGAGAAGTGAGACTGGTATTTTGTGGTGCTGGTAGAAAATTCTGAATCCTTTGCCAGGTACTGAGCAGTTTAATATTAACTAAGCCAGACAAAACATGAGGGCATGATTCTAGCCTTGTAGTTTATAGTTAATACTTGATGATGGTCTCGGGGCTTCGGTGCTGATCTCTGAGTATCTTAACACTAAGCTATAGGTACTCTAACCTAAAGGTCTGCATCTGTCTTCCAATCTGTGCTTGGCATGGTTAATATCTAATTATTCTGTGAAAATAAGAAAAGCTTCAGAGGTCCAGTGTGACCTGCAGCAGTAGGACAGTAAGGTTGAACATGTAAATTTGGGACCCTTCAAGTGGAGGACAGGATGTAATGGAAGTTAAGTGAACCTCAGTGCCTTACAGGAGGGAGGGACTAGGACATACAAGGCCTTTGGGGAAGAAGCCATCAGATACTGCATTTCTGCTGCTGAGACCAGAATTTGGTCCATAGCAGTTAAAATCTGGCCTTTCCTCTAAAAAAATTGATTGACAGTTTCTAAGTGAACTTCAGTCCTGGAAGAAGCTGTGAAGCTAACTGAAAACGGCAGGGTGCATCCAAGAGATGCATGGGGGAGATTTTGCCTGCCGTAAGAAGGGTTCCCCAATTCTGATGTCAGAAACTAACAGTGAAAAAGTGAGTGATTTGTGTGGGGAAGAGTAAAAAATTATCTTTAAAATGAATGCCAGCCTTCATAACAACATCGATGTACTTCTACAGTAGCTCTGCTGAGAGACAGGTTTTACCTGTGTGCAGTTACACCTTACCAGTAGCACCTCACTTCAGAATTCCTCTCACCATCTCGGTTTCTCAGTTCCCCAGGAAGTTTCTGAGCTGAAAGCCGGTGGTTATGGCTGGGTGAGGTCTCTGCGAGTGCACTGGCTGCCCCCTGCGGGAGACTGGGAGAGGTACCGCCTGCTCCTGTGGAACCGCTCGGCCCTGCTGCTCAACACCACCCTGGAGAAGGACACCACGGAATACCTCATCCACGACCTGGGCCTCATCCCGGGCAGGCAGTACGGCGTGGACCTCATTGTGGAGAGCGGCGACTTGCAGAGCAAGGCTAGCTGCAAGGGGAGAACAGGTCAGCGTGCTCGTGTGGGAAGCGTGAAAGTACAGAATGTTCAGCTGGGCTCTGGATAATGAGAGTACTTGGGAATCCAGGGATGAATTTCATCAGTAATACAGTAAAAAGGAGCTCCCTTGCAAGCCAGAGAAATAATGGTTTTTAGCAATCCTGTGAAAAATTTCAGGGTGATTTTTGTGGCAAATGTTTTGTTAGTGAAAGTTTTGGGAATTTCGTCACCATGCTGACGTGACTGAGGTATTGCATGTACAATGTTTCACTGTTACATTTTGTAGCTGATTGTAGGCACCCTGTATAGTTCTTAAGAGAGCAATATAGGTCTTCCTGTATTGTTCATTAGTATTTTCAGTGGCAAACTGTTTTCCTTGCCAGCCTGTATAAAGAAGATAAACAGTGTTAACCAAAGCTGGCTGAGGTGTATATTAGTGTGGCTGTTCCATAACATCCTAGTTCTTGTTCCTGTGCTCCACAAAGCAAATGGGGCTAGCCTGTTCAAGTCAGCCTTTCCAGTGGAAATCCATATACACTGCAGGGACATGAGTGGAATTCTTTTGCAGCATTTTAGTCAAAGCCACATCTGTTTGCTTCAAACTTTTTTTTTTTTTAAGTGCAAGATAATTGTTAATGGTTCTGCTCTATGAATGCAAAATAACTGCCATTCAGAGGAAAAGAAGACTTGGAGGACGAGTTTCAGGCAAGGCTTAAGCCTGACTGATATGTCACTGGGGAATGTGAGATAAGATAAAGCCACCCTATTTTATTCTCACCCTTCCTTGTGCCCACCTTTCCTGCTACACCCTTACCTGTCATTCCCCAAGGACTTCACTTTGCTGATTGTGTACAATGGGAAGATCAGTGGAAGCTACAGGACTGAAGCTTTTTCTAACTTGTAGGCAACTCTATCAGAGTAAGGCACATTCTCATCTTCCTTACTTGGATATACCTTACAAATTACTTAAGTTTATGCTGTTGCTTTTTGATTGATGCAGCTAAGCAATTAGAGTAGTATGGTCCAATAAATAATAGTACAGCAGTGGGTGCACCACAGCTGTGTTTGACCCACAGTCGGGTACATAATGTACCTGTTACGAAGCATAGGTGATAAGCCCTGTTCTGACTTCATTTTCTCTTACATGAACACAGAGTCTTGGAAAGTGAGTTGGTTTTCAACATAACAAGGACAAAATCAGACCAGGGGTCTACATTAGGTCACAGACCCCCTCTCTGTGCCTGCATGCACACACACACATGAACACGCAGGAATTCACTGATAAATTCTTCTTTTTATGCCACTGTAAGTTTGGAGTGTCTCCCAGTTTGACTGAGATATGAACCGGTGCAAAGCCAATGTCATTCTGAGCCTATAATTTGCTTCCTTGTTTGTTGCAGCTAAATTGGTGTAGATCTGTTTTATTATACAACTGTTTTATATCCTTGTCTAGCACCCACAGTTCAAGAGGAAGCTTACTGACTTCACTGCATTTCCATTCATACTAAAATATATATCTTGACATAAGCTAAACCTAAGCATTGCAGCCATAATGCATTGCTGAAATCTGCTGCTACAGCCCTTTACTGGAAGAGTAGCACAAATACTAGATTTTTAAGACTGGCTCCCTAGAGAAAGGTAAAGAATCTCCTCTTGATTACAAATACTCTGCTGCAGTTACAGTTCTGTCTTACAGAACAGATTCCTTACAGCAGCTTGAGATATGACCTGTGTGTTCACTACAAAACTCTGTTCTCACTGTGATATTGATGTACTTTTACAGCTCCAGAGCCTGTTCTCCAGCTCCGTGTGAAGCATGCTAATGAAACTTCGCTTAGTGTCATGTGGATGACCCCTGTGGCAGAATGGGACACCTATGTGGTTTCACTGGGAGACAGGGATCTTACTGTCATAAAAAAAAGCCTTGCAAAAGAAGCTAAGGAATTCACTTTCACTGAGCTGGTACCTGGAAGAAAATACACGGCTACCATCACTACCATCAGTGGGATTTTGAGCAACTGGACTTCAGTGGAAGGAAGAACAGGTATCATCCTGTCAAACTGTTTTAATCTTCACTTCTGTTAGCCACTGACAACTTTCTTTGCTTCAGTGATCTGAATGAACTCATGTCTCAGTCTCCAAAATCTTGAATTTACATTTGTTTCCTCAGTAGAAAAGTTATGTTTCTGATCATCAGTTATCTTGTATTTATTTAAGATTGTGGGGAAATGGATATGTAATTCCTGGAAAAACAGATTTCTGAAATATTATGTCACATCTGATCAATCTACATTAGCACAAGATTCAATATAAGAAGGACAATTTTCACTGGATATCTTCAGGAAGGTCACTTCCTTGATTCAAAGCATTCATCATCTGGAGAAAAAATCCCACCACCACGCAGGAAAATGTTGGTTTAGGGGGAACATTCCAAGGTTGAGAGACACAGAACATATTAGAAATGTATTTTGAATCTCTCTGCTCTTTATTCCAGAATCTGTTAATTAGGACGATGACTGTGACACAAGGAGGGTCCCATTCCCACCCCTTGCAGGGTGTTTATTTTGTGCACTGTGCAAGTTTTAAACCATATGTGTTGCTTTTCTCTTTTTGACTTAACGCTTTCTCCGGTGCAAGCAGAGTCTGAACATCTCTGGTCTGGCACAGCACAGGGAAAAACAAGCTGCTAGTGTGTGAATCTAATCATGCCTATGGCTTGATAGGGGTCCTTACTAGAATGTTGTAACTCTTTCCAGGGCCTGAAAAGTTTGACTTACACTTTATTTCTCTGTTGTGTGATTAGATAGCTGGGATTTCACTTCCTTCTGCCTTACACCCCTTTAGGAGGCCTGTTTAGGCATAAAGGTTACAGTGTCCCACTTCACTAGCATGAATCAATCCTTGAAAACACATCAGGCTGGGATACTGTGTCAGTATTACATTGGAAGTGATAAAGACTGAACATCAATGAATTTGAGCGTAGGTCTTAATAAGCATTCCAAACCTCTGAACCTTCTTTTCGGTAGGACAGCTTACTAGGTTTGCAGATGTGACAAAGATAGGGTTTACATGCATCTCACATTGATCAGCTTCTAGTGAAGCCTGAAGTATCACTAACAGTGCCTTCTTTAGCAGAGAGAAGTGTCACTTCTGTGTCATGATGGAGCTTTTGGGACAGCATTTTAACACAAGTGGGATTTTTGATTCAGTTTTTTATCAACATTACATTCTTTGAGCTATGTGCCTAATTTTCTAGCTTTTCTTAATGGTTGCTAATCCAGTACTGTGTGTACAAAAAGGCTGATACAAAGTAAGAGATGAAGCTTGCAGTCACACTTTGTAAAGCTGGAGTGTTCTTTTTTTCAGTTGTGCTTGATCATGTAAGCAGAAGTACTTGAAAAAAGTAACTGGTTTTCCTTGCTTTGACCAAATATTGACAAATTTTTTAAAAAACAGGGTAAAATTTGTGCTATAAATTTTGTTCCTTTCTTTCTTTTCCCTTTTAGTTTGGCTAAGTTTACCAGCTTATGCTTAAATAGATGTCTATCAATTTTAACAACTAATTTATCATTTGATGCTAGAAAAGTTAATGTCCTGTAGATCTTCTAATGTAAAAAGTAAAACCAAAACCATCTGTCCATCTCAGTTACCACCAAAATTGAAGGGTCTGACACTTCTCTAAGGTATAGATGACTCTGCCTGAGGCATTCATTGAACTAGTTTGACGTTTGATAGGAATGAGAGATGGAGAATAAGAGAATAGGAGAGGAAAGGGAGAATAAAAGACACAGACTGCATTTGAAATAGTCATCACAAAACCAAATGATTTCCTAAATTGATGCCTTTGTTTAATGGTATTTATAAAATGTCTTTTCTTCCTGTTCCCTGATCTTGAATCATTTGGGTCTAACTGAGAAAAGCTGTGCTAAAGCCTGCAAGACCTTTCTGTGCCTTAGATAGTTTCCCATAGACCACATCCCATCAGACAGGAAGCAGTCCACAGTTAGATTATTTTTAGTCCTGTTGAGTCTGGCTGCAAATCGGAATGTTCTTTTGATGCACTTCCTCAGTGTGACTAAACTTGGGTTGTTTGGGGGATTTTATTTTGTTTATCCTCAGTAACATTAGGACAATTTTTTTTTGCAGTGCCAGCCCAAGTGACTGGTTTGACTGTGGCAAGTCAGGGATCAACCAACAGCTTGTTCACCAACTGGACAAGAGCACTGGGAGATGTAGACTCGTACCAAGTGCTACTGATTCATGATAATGTTGTCATTAAAAATGAAACTGTTCCCAGTGAAACCAACAGATACCACTTCTATCCCCTGAAACCTGGAGGACTCTACTCGGTTGTTGTTACCACTGTCAGCGGTGGGATATCTTCAAGGCAAACAATCTCAGAGGGGAGGACAGGTAAAAAGGAAATACTCCAGCATGTACTTTTTCAGTTCCTAAAAGCTGAATTTATTAAAGAGAATGGTCTTGTAATTAAAGTCTTTGGGCCAAGAATTCAGAAATACAGAAGTTTCAGCCATGTAATTCCTATGTGTGACCTCAACACACCGTGGGTTCAGATTGATGTTCATGGAGCTTTAGGGAGCTAACTGCCTAACAGGAACTATATACAGCAGGATCGCTCTGTAGGGAAGACAAAAATATGTCCTGAGAGTGATGTGCAGCTGTGGTGAGATGTGCAGCTGTGGTGAGTGCTTGACTCCTTGGAATGCACTTTCTTATTCTATTATTTGGCTAGATAGCAGCATAGGGTGGTGCTCCTTACTTAGGTGTGCAAAATACCTGCCTAAAGTTGACGGGATGAATTTGTGTCTCAGCCTCTCATGATCCATTCTTTCTCTCCAATCCAACATTAAAGAATGTCCACCAGGGTTAATTGCTCGTTATGAGGCCCTTCTGTACCTCATTGGACAGGATTTACTATTGCATCAAATTCTGTAAGTTTAATGGCTCATGAAATGTAACACCAGTCCTTTGGATATTTAGATAGAGGGAAAATTTGACAACACAGTGCAATTTCAGGCTTTATGTGAATTTGGAAAAGGCCAGGCATTCTGCTGTTTGCTCCAATGTTCTGTTTCTCCTTGAAAACAATGATTTTCAGGGTTAAAAAGCCCCATCACCATTGGAGAAGAATAAAACAAAAAAGTACATAAACGTCTTTTGTAAAATCGGGGTGCTTTTTTGACTGACAGCTGATAAGCAGCCCCTCTACTGAGGTAACTCAGTTTAGTGCACCAGAGTCCAGTGGAAATATGGCAGTTCATTATGGTTAAGGTCTGCCCATGTATCTGATACTCTGTTAGGTTTTGTACCTGGGTGACGGCAGCTCTGGCAGCGTGGAGGCTTTGAGCTCCCCTCGCCGGCTCGTAAAAACAAAGGACATCCACGCTTTGGCCACTAGGCGTCAGAGGACTCACTGCAAATGAACCGCAGTCTGCTTCGGGGCCTCAACTTCATACAAGCCTCAGTGGTTATTTCTGTTACTCATGAATGGCAATTTGAGAGGATAACTCATCTTCTGGGATTTTAGAAGTGCTGGGATCGTGCCACCAACGACAATTTCCTTCACTGTTTTAAAAAAATCAGATGAGTGCTGCTGAGTGGGAGTCACAGAATAGGAATTGTCTAGTTAAAGCTCTTCTGTTTTTTCCTCTTTGTTGCACAGTTCCTTCCAGCGTGACTGGAGTAACACTAAATAACTCAGGCCGCAGTGACTACCTCAGTGTTTCTTGGCTGCCAGCTTCTGGAGATGTAGACAGTTATTTGGTAACACTCTCTCACGATGACCAGATTGTTCAGACTCTCACCGTTTCCAAATCCTTCAGTGAATGCTCCTTCAGCAGCCTTACTCCTGGGACGCTTTACAATGTGATGATAACCACAAAGAGTGGGAAGTATGAAAATTATTCTTTCAGCCAGGAGCGAACAGGTAAAGAGAGCCTCTGAGTGAATCTAATCACAGTAACCACTTTGTATTGCCATTATCAATGATCTGTCAATATCTGACCAAACTGGGATATGAGAGTAGGTGGTTGGAGGGTCAAACCGTAAAATTACAGCTTTACAGACTTAGTCTTACTCTTATGCCCCTACTTCTGCTTTTTATCATACAAAATTATTTCAGCATGAATAAAAGCCATGTGTCAGTTCTTGTGAGTGAGCAGAAATCAAGTATCAGTTTTGGCTCAAATGTGTTTTCCTGCCCTGAACCCCTCTACTCTTCAAGGATATTCTGCACACCATCAAAAAAAAAAAAAAAGTTAAAACCTGAAAGAATGGGATAGGAGCTAACTTAAAGTATTAGTAGTGTCACATAAATGAGTAAAACCCATGTACATTGGTTTTGGTCACATGGCGTTCAAGGAGATTGTAACAGGAACAGAGAAATTGCAGAAAAATGGTAGCAGTAACAACGGAAAACTTTCTAAAACTTCCTCAAAGATTGAAAAGACTGAGACTTTACAGTAGAATAAAAGAAAGAAGGCAAGGGGTGTTAAAATGACAGACTATTGAGTTAGTGCATGATGCAAGTGAAAATCCAAGGGATGGCCATTTAAATAAGAAGCAGCAAATTCAGAATTAGTGTGAACATGTGGAAATCACTGTATAAGCAAAACTGACCATATTCCAAGAGACCAAAATTGGAAAGGCAAACTTGTCATACAACATAAAGCAGCCTGATAACTGCAGAGTTCCTCTTTTAGAGGGCAGCATCTCGCTTAAATCCACGTTGTGGTCTCTTTGCAACTTCCTCAGAAAAGACTGGTAATTACCACAAATATAGGTCACTACAGCAACCCCTGTTACTTCAGGAAGTTATTGATTTCTGAATCTTTGGTTTTTTTCTTTCAGTCCCTTCGAGTGTTGAGGGGCTTACTGTCAGCAATTCAGCCAGAAGTGACTACTTGAAGGTGTCCTGGTTACATGCCTCTGGATATTTTGATAATTATGAAGTGATCATCAAGAACAACAATGATTTCATCCAAACGAAAAGCGTCCCAAAGGATGAGAATGAATGTGTGTTCACTAATCTGGTCCCAGGGAGGCAGTACAGCGTCACAGTCAGTACCAGGAGTGGGAAATACGAAACTAGTGAGAGAGTCTATGGCAGAACAAGTAAGTAAATACCCCAGAAACATCCTGGAAATCATCCAGGATTTTTTTTTCTGTTTACCATAGTTGAGCTCAGAAATATCCTGTGATTTTAAAATAGGACGTTTAGTGTATGTATGTCATTCCATATATGGAAAGCAGTATTTAGTTTGTGACCAACATTTAAGTTACAGACACAGAGGAGGTGAAAGAAGAGACCTGTGCTGTGAACTTGGAAAGCAAATCGTGTAACATAGTGTACAGTAAACTGAAACATAGTTGTACAGATTTCCACCTAAGGGGAGCATTCATGCTTAAACTGTGCCAGAATGTACAAGGCAAACTTTTTGTCTTCACCTAGAGTTACATATAAGCTAATGAACCATGCTAAGAAACCACATTCGTTAACACAGATGTGGCACTGGGCAAAAATAACTGGCCTGCATCTGACAGGAGTCGGGAACTGTGCAGTGTGATGCTGCATCACTTAGTCAGCTTGCCTCAGGTCTCCACTGGCTCAAGCCTCTTTGCACCACATTTGTTGTACATGCAGATCCTACTCAGTTTTTGTTGGCTATGGAAGCTCCCTACAGGCTTCATTGGTATTCATTCACTGGTTTCATGCTGCTGTGTTGTAGACTCCCTGTTCTGAAATGGGACCTTCCAGTGCTAGATGCAGTGCAAACCACAAAGAGCAACCCTTACGAATAAGTGCAATCAACTGCTTTTCCTAAGGAACTGAATTCAGTGTCTTAGTTCAGGAGAATCACTTCAGAGCAGTTATCATTCTGCTGTGATCTGATAATAAATACTGAGACATTTCCTATCTTTTCACTTCTTCAGTGCCAGAGTCAGTTAAGGAACTGACTCTTAGCAACAGAAGCACAGAAGATCTGCAGGTAACTTGGTCAAAGGCTGAAGGGGATGTTGATAAATATGAGATTCAGCTCCTCTTCAATGACATGAAGATCTTCCCACCCATTTTTCTTGGGAACACCATTGAGGAGTATTGGTTCACAGCTCTGACTCCAGGACGTCTATACAAAATTCTTGTCTTGACGATCAGCGGAGATGCGCAACGTGCTACTTTCATAGAAGGCTTAACAAGTAAGAAATAATACGGTATTTAAAATGTGTCTGGGGCATCTCTAGAGCAAAGAATGAGGCACAGAAAATCAAGGGAGAACTGTGATCTTATTTAAGACTCTGTAATCTGTCACAAAGATAGCAATTCTTATTGAAAATCACAGTAGTACTTCAGCCAACTTGATCTGTGCTTAATAAACAGATGTCACAGGCACAAAAATTTGATTATTGGCAGTTTGTTTGATTTGTTGGATAGGAATGGTATTGAGATGTCAGTGTCTGGGTTTCTGTTATTCCCATGCATGCCAGTTGTTTGCTGAGTATCTAGATAAATCACTTAAGCTGTTTTATGCCTCTGTTTACCCACATGAAATGAATGGATGAGATTATAACTGCAAAACACCTAAGTGTACATAGCAAGCTTTGGTTTTCAGAGATGTTTCTCAAGTCTAACTTAGAGAGGAGGGAAGTTATCCAGATAAAAGAACATAGAAACTTTTTTCTGTTTAACTTAACTTTATTTTTCTTCCTGTAAACACATAGTATTGCTTTTCTAAAATGGCACAATCTTCAGCTTTACTTGTTTGGCCACCAGTGAAATTACATGCATCTATAAATGCTCTTTGTTCTTTGAATCATCTGCTGTGGCCATAAAAGTAGCAACTTTAAAAGTCTGAATTTGACAGGAAATTTGTGAGCAGGTGCCTTTGTGTTCCCTTTTTTCTTTCAGTTCCAAGTGCAGTCAGAAACATTCACGTGTCGCCTAATGGCATGACAAACAGCCTGAAAGTGAACTGGACTCCTGGGAGTGGAGATGTTGATTCCTACACAGTGACACTATTTCAGCAAAACCATCAGCTTGATTCCCAGAGTGTCGCCAAACATGTCTCTGAGCACATGTTTCACAAGTTGGAAGCTGGGGAGCAGTACCGGGTGGTGGTGCAATCCAACAGTGGCACCTTGCACAACAGCTTAGAAGCTTTTGGGAGAACAAGTACGTTTCTTTTGAGACATGGACCAACTTGAGTTACATCTTCCCAGAAGCTGACTCTTATTTATAATAATGTTTATGAACATACCATTGGGCAGAGGGAGTCCCAAGCTCATGAGAAATCTTTATCTCAAAGAGTATGCGACCTCACTGTTGCCCACACTTAGCCATGGCTCTGTTAATACCAGTGAGATCTGTCGTGTGAGTAGCTTTACCTGGGTAAATGTTTGTGGAATTCAGGTCCACAGCCCAAAATGTGCCTTTATAGGATTAATGCAGTTCCAGCCCTCCCCAGTCCTGTGCCTGTACCCATCCAACATATACATTTGCAAGGCTCCATGTAGTCAAATATTGTGTTCTAGCAAAGCCCATTGCATGGTCAAGGCTTGTTAGACAATGTATTGCCTCAATATACTGCGTGTCAGGACACAAACAGTGGAACACTTTGGTTTTAATCCATCCTCTCTCTTTAGCACCTGACTCTGTTTGCTGTGGCCCTGACATCTGGCTAATGTTTTCTATTCTGTGCCACTATTTTGTACTAATTTACCACTTCTTTATTTCTCAGTTCTTTTTCAAGTGTCTTTCTTAACTATTTTGGTCCATTCATATCACTTTCCTTTTCCCTCTTTTCATGATAATTTGTGATGCCTCTTGCTTCTCCATGCCCTTTTTGGATGTCCATAATGCTCTGTAACTTCGTTCTGACTGTATTTGTGTCTTGGAATTATTTTTTTTGGGCAAACACATGCACAGCTAACCTTTACCCACAAATGAACATGAAAATGTATAAAGATAGTCTCTTAATTGCTGTTTTCACAGTTGTATATTGAGTGGTCTGTATTTCACCTGGTAATGTCCAGCCTTTTATTGTTGCTTCCAGTTCCAGCCTCTGTCCAGGAGTTATTAGCCCATCATGCCTACAGCAGTCATTCCTTGTTAGTAACCTGGCAGAAAGCTCCTGGTGTAGCTGAAAGATACGACATTCTGCTCTTGAATGAGCAAGGAATCCTCCTGAGCAACAAATCAGAGCCAGCTACTGCCAAACAGCACAAATTTGAAGATTTATTAGCTGGCAAGAAGTATAAAATACAAGTTTTGACAGTCAGTGGCGGGCTTTTCAGTAAACGAGCAGAAACTGTTGGACGAACAGGTAATTAGAATATATTGGTTTATTTATAGCGTCCTCAGACAGGTATCATTAAATACATGAATCATCTGTGTATCTTGATTCTGGAGTGATTCCAGTAAGAACAGACTCCAGACATTTCTACATCATATTTCCTGATATGTGCTCGGTATGTGAATCTGAAAGTTGTTAGCATAATAAAGTGACCATGGTTTGTAATAAGGATATTAAGCCAAAGTGCTGAATGCTCCCCTCAGTCGTAGCTGTTAGAGAACTACCTGAATGCTTGATTGTCATCAAGCCTTTAATTCACAGTCTCAAGGCTCTTAGCACAGGATTTTATGTGAATACATGTCTAAACTTAGACCCAAGTCTTGCAGTCTTTTCTCAATTAAACCTCCTTGTAGAGGACTGTTCGGTGTGAGCACAGGCTGGAGAGCCAGGCATACTGGGAAATACAAACATTGTGTTGGAGAGACTCAGCGGCACCTCATAAATGCCTTCCCCTTGCTTCTGAAACTTGATGTTGACATTACTTAGCTACTTGTGGCTTAATTGACATGTATGCCAGCCATGAGTTGTTGCTTTATTAAAGATTCAGCTTAGTGGCTAGACACTTTGATATTTACTCTTGCATTTATCCTTCTTTTCAGTTCCAGCTGCTGTCACAAATCTGAAGGTCACCGAGAACACCACTGACCGACTGTCCTTCAGCTGGACCACCTCACAAGGGGAGCTCGATTCATATGACATCTTCCTGTACAACCCAGACAAGTCCCTTCATGACAGGAAGTCAGGACAGCAGCAGCTCCAGGAATGTTCATTTCAGAACCTGCGGCAAGGCAGGATGTATCGAATGGTGATTGTTACCCACAGCGGAGACCTCACTAATGAGTCGTCTGTCTTTGGAAGAACAGGCAAGAACATCTAAGAAAATCCTCCATCTCCAGTGTGGTATTAATGAGGGACATCAGTGAGCTGGTCTGAGTCTGATGTTCACACTAGATTAGAGCAACTGTTAGAAATATCAATTTACTCTTATACATGAAAAGCATTAGATACAGAAAGTAAATCCTGAATGATGTGGTTACAAGAAGAGAAAAGAAGCAGTAGTTCCCACGTAGCAAAGTCAGGAGAGGGACATCCCAACATACACTGTGTATGATGTAAAGGAAAACAGCTGTAACTGTCTCTCATCCTAAAAGCAGTACTGATCTACAAGTGGGAAAGACAGAAGTCGAAACAAGTAGAGTTAATGAGTCAGACAATCTACCAGTGAAATAAAATGTGTTTCCCATGGGGAGCTCTGGCTTCAGCTCCATGTTTGTTTAGCCACACATGGGAAGCAGTTTCCTAAGGAGCTCTAGCAGCTCTGATGGTCTGTGAAACCTTTCTTTATCCTCAGAGGCATCATGTAGTAACTGGTGTGTACCACTGCCTCTGTGCTTTCTTTGGCTACCTCAGATTGGATGTTTCCAAACTATGACTGGGAAAAAGCTGCTTAAGATTTGCAAAACTATCTATTACAAACATTTCAGCTTCTTTTGGGGACAGCAGCAGTTCAAAATAAGAAAGGAAGCTATTGAGATATACTTCCTGATGCTTCCTGGCTCTTTGGCTAGCTGTGGTGGCTGTCTAGTTTGTTACATGGCTGTCATTACAGGCTGAGTCTACAGTCTGCTTGACCTTGTTGCTTCTCCTCACCCTAAGGATATTCTGCCTAAAGTGACATTCATCCCCTTGTTTTCAGTACCAGCCCCAGTTGTTGGTCTCAAGGCATCCAACCGAAACATGACAGACAGTCTGTGGTTCACCTGGGGTCCAGCAGCAGGAGATGTTGACTTCTATGAGCTGAATCTTTACAACCCAAATGGGACACAGAAAGAAACATGGCACAAGAAAGACCTGAAAGAGTGGCATTTCCAGGGGCTCATTCCTGGCAGAAAATACACTCTGGTTGTGGTCACTCACAGCGGTGACCTGACCAACACAGCAAACGCCGAAGGAAGAACAGGTAAAAGAAACAACTGCTTTGGGATTTTTGTTTAGTCCCCACCTGTCAGAATTCACATTCATTCACCACTATTCAAGAGACTTATTCTGAGGGAGGATTTATTGTGAGCCACTGAAGGTGTAAAGATAAAGGATATCCCTAAGGGTATTTAACCACTGGAGTGTGAATTGGGTTAGCACTGTTTTTCTTTCAAAGGCTCAGGAATATGTAATATCTGTGAAAGTCACCACCATCAGCACAGATGCAGTAACTGCTTAGATGCATGGGATAATATAAACCACTTAGTGATGCATGAAGAAAATAATGAATGCTCCATCTTTACTTGTCTGGTGTAAACATTTGTTAAGAATGTCTTTTTTTTTTCTTCCTCTTTTTTCCCCCCACTTTCTGTGTAGCACCCAGCCCTCCTAACACTGTATCATTTACTGATGTTGCAAACACTTCTTTATCAATCACTTGGCTGGGTCCTCCAGACTGGACAGACTATGACGATTTTGAGTTGCAGTGGCTTCCAAAGGATCCCCTCACAGTATTCAATCCCTACAGCAGCAGCAAATCAAAAGTGCGCATCATTTATGGCCTGCGCCCAGGAAGACTGTATGAGTTCAGGGTCAGAACAGTCAGTGGCGACAGCTGGAAGACATACAGTCAGTCACAGTCTGCAAGTGTGAGAACAAGTAAGTAAGAATTTCCATTGCACCGTAACACTCAGCTGGAGAAGATGCAAAACTCTTAAATCTTACCAATTCCTTTTGCGGTCAGTAATTTCCCTTAATAAATTAATGAATGACTGACATTGAATTCAGGCAGGCTCCAAGCCCTTGCTGTGCAAGGTCAACTGTTTAAAGATTGGAAATGGACATACAGTTGCAATCTTCACATCCAGAGTGGGGCTCTTTGGTTGCTGAGCTTCAGTCAGTCAGTTTCTGGGGTAAAATTAGACTGAATATCCAAAGTTCTCTGACAGTAGGATATTGAAATAATGACAATTTTTCTGAACACTCAAGCAAGAAAGATGAATGAAACCCTACTGTACTAGGTTTGAAACTGAAATCAGAGTGTTTCACTGTCCTGCATTGCTGTGTCTGTGGATCCACATCATTCCTGGTTGTCTCTACAACCTCAGTAGCAGGCTAATTTGAAAAAGTGACTGGGAATTGTAAGAATAACTGAGCCTTGGCAAACCCTCATGTCACTTGGGGTGGGATTCAGCTCCAAATTAACATCTAGGTTTAGTAAACTGAATAGATCTTTAGACTTCATTCAGAGTATTAAGTAAAATGAGAGCACAGCTGTCTTTCACCTGCCTTTAATCACATAGATGTGTATGTCTGCCATCTGAAAGTGAACTCACATCCTTGTCACATGTGACATGTTATAGATGGTGCTCCAGTATTAGATGGATAAAGCAAAATTCTGTGGTATGCTCTAGTACTATGGACATACCACATGCTACCCAGGAAACCAGATCAGTCATGAGATGATACTGTCAGTATTGTTGACGACATGTAGCCTCCAAATAAGTTATAACATATTTCTAGAAATCCACTGATTTCCAGTGCTCTTACTCTCGTTAAGGCTTCAGCAAGTAGTTTTGTTTGCTTGTCTTCAGAATTTACTACTGAAGCTGAGGCTGGTGTCACTTGATCCGAGCTTCCATGGCTAAAAGGAATTGGACAGCTTTGCCTAATGACGAGGCAGCACACTTTTGCAGGAGAGGTGGGAATTCTGACTCCCAGCCTCCTGCTCTGATCAAATGGTTGATTCAGAATCTAGGGGCTGTAGGGTGAGTGAGCAGAGAGTGTATGATGCCTGTCCCTTTTCCTACTGAGCTTCAACTTCTCAACATTCCTCTAGAACCAGACAAGATACAAAGTCTCCATTGTCGGCCCCAGACCTCCACTGCCATTGCCTGTTCCTGGACCCCTCCTGATTCTGACTTCGATGGGTACAGCGTTGAATGCAAGAAGATGGACACTCGCGAAGTGGAATTTTCTAAAAGAATAGAAAAAGACAAATCTGTGCTTAATATCATGACCCTTGTTCCCCACAAGAGATACCTGGTGTCCATCAAGGTGCATTCTGCAGACATGACGAGTGAAGTAGTTGAAGACAGCACCATCACAATGATTGACCGTAAGTGGACTTCAGACTTGGATGAAAGGAGGCAGTGAGCAGCAATAAACAATTGCTTGTATTGGTTAGTCAGTAGAAGGAGTTCTGAACTCCACAATTGCCAATTGGCACTCCCAATCTGGTGGCCAAACAGAGCGAATCTGTCCTTTGGTCCCTGTTGTGACAGACGGTGCAGGATTTTAACTACACCACTTCTCATTACATTGCCAGACCTGCTTGTCTCATTGATGAAATACATATAGCCTGAGAAATGGGAAAAATTATTGTGTCACTGTGCTGCTGATGTGCAGCAGCAAAGATGTCCTCGTCATCACACACCTTTAAGTGTCTTCATGGTTCCTGCTTGGCTTCCTGTGCCTGGCTGTTTCCCTTCATGGATGGTAGCCATCCTCAGCACAAATATCCGTCAGTAAGGATGTTAGATTTTGGTGCTGGGTTCTTTTTGGGCTCTAATGCAATCTTTTGAGGTACTACCTGACCAAATCACCTGTAGGAGTTATACCTAAGGGAGGACCAGATTTCCACAGCATGTGCTTTCAAACAGTTTCTTCAGTTTCTCCACCCATACACTGCGGAGTAAAGGATAGAGGTTGCATCTGCTGGTGCCTCGCCACTGCCAGGCATCACTGTGGTCAACAGCCTGCCATTGCTGGCCCTACAGCTTCTCCAATTTTTGCAGTACCTCTGGATTCAGTGGCACAGCACAGTGAAGAGACCTGAACCACTCCAGGGGTAAACTTCTCAAAAATTAGAAGATGGCCAGGAAGCCTATATTCATGGACACCTCAATAGCTGCTTATTAAAGCCACATCTGTGTGAAACGCTAGATCATAAAAATTATGTTTGGTTTTGGAGCTAGTGAGTTAAGTTAGAGAGTTCAGTCACCAACCTACCTTCTCCCTTCCCCCATCAATTGCCTTTTCATTGCAAACATGTCATCTACTTCCTCTATCACAAAGCATGCTACAAATGTAGGGACATAGTAAGAACTAGTTACTCTTGTCACAAAAAGTGAGACTGATTTGAAGGTTACCTTCACATTTGTTCTTGGTTGCAACACTGCTGCTTTTCCTGGCTCTGGTTAACACTGGAGGCCCTACCTCAAAGGAACATCAAAAATTGCAGCTAGGGTTTGTAGATCTAAGAGATTTAGGTAAACAACGTATAAATGTGTGAGTTACTGTGTGTCTTTGCAATCTGAAATCTTTTGAAGTTTAGCCACCTGCTTACATATTTGATGTTTCCTACACAGAGTTTCAGTAATAACAGATTTTTAAAAGATGTAGCAATGTAGATCCTTAAAATGCCCATTTTTGCTGCACTGTTTCTCTGAAGGTTTTTCACTACACACTTCACTTTACAGTTGAGTTCTGCTGTGTCACTGTTTGATGTGTAGCTTTCTACCATACAAAGAACATTTCCTGTGGAAATTCTCCAGTCAGTCTGGAAAATGGTGCCTTGCAGTTGAATGCTGTGTCTCTCTGACTCAGGGCTGTTCCTCTGGAAAAGGAAACAAATGTAGATGCTCAAAATAGGTAACTTTCTGTACTGTGCTAAGTGGCCTCCAAATACCTGGCTTAAATCTTTCTCGTTTTTAGCAGCTAAAATTTCTGATTTCACAGATTTAGCAAGACTTTAATGCACTTCCACACGGGCTTCTGCAGCAATTCCTACTGAGCAGCTGCCACTGCTATTATAGTTAACTCACTGCGGGCTTGTTTCATCCTTGGGCAGTTTCCCTGTGGGAAGTGAAGACACTTTCTTGATTGCAAAGAGAGCAGAATCAGACACTTGTGTCCAGTTAGATGAGCTTTATTATGAACTGCATTTCTGTTCCTAGGTCTGGCCCCCAGCAAATCCATAGATAATGCTTCTTTTTTTTTTTTCTTTCTTTTTTAATTACTCAGGTCCCCCTCAGCCACCTCCAGACATACGAGTGAACAAAAAAGAGGTGCTGATTACCAAATCTTCCATCAACTTCACTTTTAACTGCAGCTGGTTTAGTGATACTAATGGAGCTGTGAAGTACTTTACTGTGGTTGTGAGAGAGGCTGATGGTAAGTGGCACGATTTAATACCATTCTGTTATAGGAGTAGCATGGGGAGGTACACCTCCATCACTACACAGCAAATGAGCTTCTCTTCATCTAGTAGCTGAGTTTTGTAGAGGATTTGGATCTATACCTGCTCCCAAGCCTGGGGACTTAGGAACTCAGCCTTCTTGTCAGAAGGTCAGTAGCAACTGCAGAGTTCAGAGCTCAGACAAAAGCAGTAGTTAGCTTCTCTGCACTAGGTTACACCTCTGTGTATGTTCATGAATTTCCACAGTAGGAGACAGGTGGATCACTGGAACAGGTTGCCCAGAGATGTGGTGGAGGCCCCATCCCTGGAGATATCCAAGATCAGGCTTGATGGGGCTCTGAGCCACCTGATACAGTGAAGATGTCCATGATTACTGCAGGAGGGTTGGACTAGATGATGTCTAAAGGTCCCTTCCAACCTTACACACTCTATGATACGTTAGATACCATTGGCAGTGAACACAGAAGAAACTGCCTTGCTGTGTATGGATCTCAAAAAGTAATTTAATTATTAGGTGGGAACACTAAAGGAACTCTTTGGGACAACCTCAGAAAGCCATGCAGAGAAGTAGCATCTCACAGGCAGTGTTCGCTTACTGAAGAAAATGACTTTGTGTGTATTGCTGTAAAACAGAACAGACATTGCCTTTGTAGTGTGCATGTAAACCTCTTTCTGCAGTTGACCTGTATGTGACAAAACAGATGAATGTCTCAACAATTAATACCTTGGGTTTAGAAGTGGCTTCATTTACTGGCATGCCAGGATGTATTCTGTGACCCCTGAGAAAGTTTCTTAATCTCTCTGTCCATCAGCCCTGAGGGGAAAAAAAAAGAGAGAGAGTATTTCCACTGTCTACTCTGTCATGTTTGTGCAGACTACAAGCTCTTTGAGAAAGGGACTGCTCATTGCCCTGGCTTTGCCTACCTGAGTCTTTTACACATTGTTGTGACTTAGCATTCAGGGAACTCCTGTCATTTCTTATTGCAGCTTTTCTCTCCATACAGAAGACTTGTCAGTTTGTTGGTTTTTTTTTTTTTTACTTGCTTTTTGAAATAGCTGATGGTAGGATCCAGGATTCTGGATCACAGAGATTACCACCAACAGCACAGGAAGAAAAGTCATAGCACTGAATTCGTCCCGTGCACGCCTACTGCAGCCTTGTGGCTGGCTAAGCTATGCTGGGGTCTTGTGAGGAAATCTGTCTGAAGTTCCCCAGAAAAATATTAGCAGGTGTCCTAGAAATAAGGAATCTTCACCACTGTAGCTTCACATTCACAAGGTAGCCTGTGCAGCCTCCAAGGAGTCCTAGGGCGTTGGGTAAGAATATGTCTGTCAACAGCTTGAGCCTATAAATTGCATCGTGTTAATGGCTGTGGTATGTAAACCTTCTGCCTTTCTCTGCACATGTTGTAGGTAGTGAAGGATCAAAGCCTGATGAGCAGCACCCATTACCTTCCTACCTGGAGTACAAACACAACGACTCTATACGCATCTACCAGACAAATTATTTTGCCAGCAGGTGTGCTGAAAACCCTGACAGTGACTATAAAAGCTTTGACATTAAGCTTGGAGGAGAAATGGAAAATCTGGGAGGAAGGTGTGATCCGGATCAGCAAAAATTCTGCGATGGACCTCTAAAGCCTCGGACTGCTTATAGGTTAGATTTATATTGGTCATTGCACTCTGTCACATTATTAGGCCTGATGCTGTTTGAATGCCTGATACACTTAAGCTTCTGTAGATTAATAACAGGTTTGTACAGTGTACTTTGTGTTTCATTGTGAATTTATAAAAGCTTTATCCGTGCCCCCGTTCCATAAGTATGAACCAGTCCTTCACTAGCATGGGAATGATACAATTCATTATGCACAAAGTCGTTGCAGTGAATAGGCTTATTTATTTCCCTTAATGTGATGGGGACCTCTCTTAGAGCTGCCACATCTTTCTTGGAAAGACTTAAGAGTGTCAGCTAAGTCAAAAGAGTACTTAACAGGAGAAGACAAGGATGTTTCCCTCGGTCTCTTTGGCACCACTACCCCACATCAGTTCTTTGGAACAAGCTAGAAAAACCTGGAGGTTATTTTAGCCTGTGGCACCATCCCCAGGCTGCAGAGCTAGGCCTGGGTTAGCCGTAGGGTGACAATCGCCAAGACCAGGTTCAACAGTTACTCAGGCTGTGAGACCAAAGCTGAGCTCCAAGTCCAGATCAGTCACACCCCCTCCCACAGGCAAACAGTCTCCCAAGAGGTGTGCAAGCTGCTTGCTGGACAGCCACATGGACAGAAGGCATGTGCACATCATGCCTTTCAGCTTCTTCGTCAAGACAGCATCCTGCTGTTGGTTCTGAACATCTGATGAGCTCTAACAATAATGGTACTTTTTTTAGGATCAGCATACGGGCTTTTACCCAGCTCTTCAGTGAGGACCCAAAGGAACTCCCTAAACCACTCTTTGCAGATACCTTCTTCTCTTTACCGATCACTACAGAGGCAGGTGAGTTTCAGGTTTGTTTTTCAATGACTGTAGCATTGGATTGTACATTGTGCCTCAGAATGCTCTGCTGTCTAGAACTGTTTGCAAGGAGCGGTACAAAAATGGAATGCTGTGAATGTCCTGAAGGCTGCGCTGAAAGGAGCCTGGAGCCATGGCTTACCCAGCCTTAGTTTGGAAATTCAGAGGACTGGTTGCTGGCAGTAGAGAAAGGGGTGAACACTCAGTGAAGCTACCACCAAGAAACTTGAAAGTGCAGGAGAACAAATTCCTTTATAATGGGACTGTGCTTGCTTTTACTGTGGTTGGGAGAGAAAGATTTTGTGTAATGTTTGGGGGGAGAGATAAAGGACAGAAAATCAAGGCCAAGTTTAAGCTAGGTGTTCAAATGACTTGCATCTCCTTGTATTTAACCATTTTCTTTAGCTATTAACAACATATACCCTGAAAATTACTGATTCTTTGATTTTTCATATCTTTTCCTCAAGATGCATAAATACACTGTTTTGTTTCTAGAGCCACTGTTTGGAGTCATTGAAGGTGTGAGCGCTGGCTTGTTTCTGATTGTGATGTTAGTGGCTGTTACTGCTTTATTTGTCTGCAGACAAAAGGTTAGGTAAGTTGAGTCCCTTTCATCTGTCTCTATTATTGAAGTAAGGTCAAATTATATTAATTTAAGCAATACAGTATTTAAAGCCTAACTGTAAAATGGGAGGAAGGTACTGAACTATTCAACAGGTAAGATCTGTGTCCCCAAACATCTGTGCCCAGCAAGTATAGAACTAATGATTTACATATGAAGAGATCGATATATTCTTGATTGAAGTACCTACTGATGTTACTCAGAATTATCTCATATAAGGTCCTATGCTTCCAGTTTTCAGAAGGAACCCGACTATTTCTGAAAAACAGGTTTATCATTCAAACTGAAAGTCTTTGGTCAAAAATGAAATGTTTAAAATTCATTTCATCCACATTGTATGTGAGAAGCTCTTAAAACTGCTCTGTCATTTCAGTTCAAAAATCTTAAGGCGTGACATTACCTCAGTGTCCAAAAGACTAGTTCAAACTTCACTGCTCTTTTATTTATCAACTGTAGTTGCCTATTTCACATTATAGATAAATCTTAAGTAGTGAATTTAAAATATTTTTTTAAAAGTTAAATACTCTGTTCAACATTGAAAAAATCTTTATCCAGTTAAACTGTTTTTTATGAATTAAATAGATAGGACATCAATGATGTGAAATTCCTTGTGGTTTCTGAAATTTTAAAAAAATCAGCATTTCCATTACATGGGAGACTGAAAATCTGAAATTCAGTTCTTTTACTGAGTTACAAGATGAGGTATATTTTGCTTTGAATTTGTTTTTCAGATGCCAGGATTTCACATTGGGAAAAAAAAAAAAAAAAAAGGTTTTCTGACTAGTTGTAGCTTTTGGCCAGAATGGATTTACCCTTTAGCAGTGCTCTTCCTGGGCTATGTGAACAAATTCAGTGCATTCCTCTATTTGCCATCCAAAACAAAAAGAGGCATAATTCATTAGCAGTAGTAAATAAAGCCTGCTTTTGCATGCATAAACTTGTGAACTGCTAATTGTCTCAGTCCACAGTGACATACAGAGGATGAATGGAGTGCAGATTGGTGTGTTTCCCACCTTGCACATCTCATTCCATTTTTTTAATGTGGCTAAACTGCAGATGGAGCGTGGTTTCTTGTTGGGAGTTGTACAGCCAGCAGGGCTGCCAAGTGTGATTTTTCCTTCATCATACCCTGAAGAGAAAGTGTTTTCTGCGGGAGGTGTGTTGAATGGGAAGGTGGCAGTGAAAGGATGGAAGGCAGCACTAACTGTGTGGAGTCAGTACTACCTCTGTTGCTTTCTTAAAGCCCACTCTGATGCTGCTGCTTAGTCCTACTATGAACCTGGGCATCTCCTAGAGGCCCAAAGACCTACCTACATGTTCCTCTCTGCACATAGAGGATCAAGCAGTTTAGAGCCCATCTTAACATAGGACACTCTCCTTAATGGTAGGCTGGGCTCTGAGTGTTTCAGAACAAGAGAAAAGCCTTTTTGCCTGTGCACAGTGTGCTCCGTATCGCTGTTACCAAACTAAAATGCTAGAAAACTGTGTGCCACAGCTGAGAGCAGCATCACATGATCAGAGCCACAGATCAAAACTGACCATCTCAAATTCCCTTTTTCCAAGTTAATAATGTAAGTTATGTTATTGGCAGCCCTTATTAGTATCAGAACGTAATGCCTTCCTTTTTATTCCAGCAACAGCCACGAAAGACCTACAGCAAGGCTGAGCATTCGCAGGGACAGGCCACTGTCAGTCCATCTCAACTTGGGGCAAAAAGGGTAAAATACAAAGTTCTACTCCTAAGATCACTACTTTATCATAGCATTAGGGATAAACAGTCACATCTGGTCACTCACTGATGACATGTTTCTTTTTCTTTCTGAAATCATTTCTAGGAACCGGAAAACTTCCAGGTAAAAAGAAAAAAAATTAATAACTAAAAAAGCTTCTTGCTAACCAACTGGATAAATTATGACTGTGATTCATCCTGTGATTTTCTTCCTCCTGTTGAATATTTTAGTCCGATCAAAGTCAGTCATTTTGAAGCACACTTCACCAAACTTCAGGCAGACTCCAACTACCTCCTGTCCAAGGAATATGAGGTGGGATCCTAATCTAGGCAAAGGACTTGCATTTTGAAGGGGTGGGCTGGCTGAATTGATGGGTTAATGCATTAGAAAAGCCTGCATTGGTTCGCTTTAGTCACACAAATCCAGTTAAGTTTGAAAGTCTCTACTTGTCCTAATGCAGAAAGCAGCTCTTCATTTGGCATAGCATCTTCTGGTTGGTGGCCAGAAGGTATAAGAAAGCCTGATACCTTTCTAGCTGAGGTTAGGAGCATTCATTTGTGTGGCACATCTATGTGAGAAAGCATGGAAAGCACCTGCCAGCTATGTGCTTGCTTTAAACCAATATGATTAGCTTTTTAATTTCAGTTTGTTCTTTTTAGAGAGCACTCATTCTCTATCCATGGCCTTTGAGAGCTGATAAGCACTTTCTGTCCCTGTTTTGCCTTATTCTTTAATTATTTTCGCCTCACATTTTATTCCTACTTTTTTTTTTTTTTTTTCCCCAGGACTTAAAAGATGTGGGTCGAAACCAGACATGTGACATAGCACTTCTGCCAGAGAACAGAGGGAAAAATCGATACAATAATATATTGCCCTGTGAGTTTTCGGTTTGGTTGTGTAATATTACATCACAACAGCTATTTTTCACTTTTTTCAGCAAGCCTAGTGGAAAAGAGAGTGCAACCAATCCCTTCCCTCCTTCCTGTCAGAGATGAAATACCTCTGCCAGCTCAGGTTCTGGTGCTTGGAGGCAGATGATATATAGCCCTGAATGGTTTCACACAGACCAGTAATTTCATTTCACACTAGAGATGTAATGACTAGCATTTGGTCTGGAGAGGAAAAGCTCCAGCTATTGTGGGCATTCAGTCACTACTGATAACAAGGATAGTAGAAATAACAGTGAGGTTGTTTACATAGAGGGTGTCACCATTCAGTGCTTTTTGACAACCTTGCCAAATCTTTCTTCTTCAGAGGACACAGCAAACCTACTATGGAACACAGAGCTAGTGTGGTTCTGCCCAATAAGACACACAAGTGGGGTTAGCTCTGTTCTCCTGAGGCAAGGCCCATCATCGAGAGTTTTCCCCTTTAATCTCCTCTCTGCTAGTTTTGGAGGTAACACGTGCTGTGCATCGGGGAGGAACTGCTCCAGATGTAGTGCTGCTGGATGGGTTATGTGCTGGAGCACATCCTCACGGCCTCTTCTGTGTTCTGCCTGCCATGCCGGGCTGGGGGGCATGTCCATGATACACCAGAAACCACACCTGACTGAGATCCAACATGGCATTATCTCACATATCAGTGATCTGGTGGCTGAGGCTCCCTGTACCTCTCTGCAGTACTGGAGATGCCACTGGTCCCAGGAAGGAGAGTTGGCCTGCTTGTACACATTAGCTTAGGAGCTGTGCAGGCTACAGAAGCACTACTGCTCTTTCAGCGCTGGGCACTGCTCTCCAGTACAGCACACTGCTGTCAGGCTCAAAGGAGCATGCTGTTGTAGCTCTTTTCTTGCCATAACAAATCCTGTGCCACTCAACCGAGAAATTTTTGGCTGTTCACTGCTTCCTTCTCACTCACGGAGTCTTTGGAACACTCCACAGCACTTGTGGATGAAAGAGGCAGTGCAAATATAAACAGTTATTCCTCTAAATTAGCCCTGCATATAAAATCCTTGTAATAATACCGCCAGTCCTTTCACAAATGCATTTCTGTAAATGGGAGAGGGACTGAAAATCAAGACCTTGCCATAAGCCTCTTGTAATCAATTTCTTCCTAGATGATACATCAAGAGTGAAGCTTTCCAATGTGGACGATGACCCTTGCTCAGACTACATTAATGCAAGCTATATACCAGTAAGTGTCTCAAGGATGGTATTTCACGGTCCTCCCTCCACTGGTAATTTGTCCTTCATCTAAAACTCCCCTCCCCCATCATTTATTCATTTGAGCTGAAAGTCTGAGAACTCATTTTGTGGGTGTGCTGAAAGGCTGTGTCTGACTTCCATTAAGTTAACTGTGAGTGATTTAGCCAGCACTTAAGAACACTTTTGTATTGCTATAGTTACAGAAGATAGCAAGTCTAATTGTCCAAGGACACATTTTTAAAGGTCACTGATTTTATACAGTGTCCACAGTAACTGTAGCTATCACTGCAGGTGACATCCTCACTGTGAAGCTGTAGCATATTGTGAGCGTGTTGGCATCTTGCAGGATGGTGAAACTGGCCGGGATTAAAATAACACCCTTTGCCAGAGTGGTGATTGATAATATCAGTGGCTTTAGCAATCCAGATTTCAAGCCAGAACTTGGCTACTTATTAAAAACAGTAAATAGAACAAAACCTCCTAGTAGTTCCAGAATTACTTGAGACCATGCTGAACACAATAAACAACAGCTTTGACTGCCACAAAAGGAACAGTATTTAGATACACTGCCGCAGTCTCTTCCTTCTTCTGCTCCAGCCAGTCTTCTCCTTCCAGGTCCAAGAAAACAATTTAGCACTCAAAACAATGTCCCAACAAGGACATTGTTGCTGCAGAGTCCTGGCTGCAGCCCCATGGTTTGTACAATTGCTAGAAGATATTTTTTCCTGTCTTTATGGAAACTAATGGAGTTTTCTTTCCTTGCAGGGCAATAATTTCCGCAGGGAATACATAGCAACTCAGGGCCCTTTGCCTGGTACCAAAGATGAGTTCTGGAAGATGGCATGGGAGCAAAATGTTCACAATATTGTCATGGTAACCCAGTGTGTTGAGAAGGGCCGGGTGAGGAGTAACTCTTCTTTATTATTAATGACTGTTTTAATGTCTACTAAAAGTTTATGGTTATTATTTGCATCACACTAATGCTGAAGGCCCCAGTCAAGGAAATAGACAGTAAGAGATAAGAGATATAATCTAAACACTGGAGACAGATTAAGGTTGTGAAATGAGGCTACAGTCATCATCCCAAAATCATATAGT
This sequence comes from Zapornia atra, assembly GCA_013400835.1. Taxonomy (NCBI): domain Eukaryota; kingdom Metazoa; phylum Chordata; class Aves; order Gruiformes; family Rallidae; genus Zapornia; species Zapornia atra. The sequence goes on from VZTU01026894.1 coordinate 133,339, forward strand.
GAATTAAGGCTAGAGTTAGGAATAGAGCTCAGTGTTTCTGGTCTTTATTCCAGCACTTGGCTAACTAGTACGGATATAATCCCTGTAAACCTGCAGGACAACCACCAGTAGAAACTACCTGTTTATGACATCAACTCCAAACAACTACTGCTTTAGATATAAGCTCTAGAAGGCAATTGTTGATCGTTAAATACATGGAATTCGGTCTGATGCATAAGTCTTGGTTAGCAAGCAAAGAGAGCACTCATGTACCTGACAGTCTTACAGAGTGCAAGTATAGGAAGGTTATTTAGCTGTCTCAGCAGTCCACCTCCCCAAGTATGACCACATCCTGCACCGTTTGTAAGACAGGGACTAGATCTGTAAAAAGATTAAACCAGCTAGAAGAAGTGATCATCTAGAGGCACATCGGGGGATATTTCCTTTCAGTTTACCATGTGTCTGTGAGGAAATGGTGAAAGCAGATGCAGGACAGGCAGCCACCAGTGGCTCTCAGTGGGACCCACTGTCTTATGTCAGCCAGCGGTGAGGAAGTGAGCACTGGAGGCAATACCTGGCATCCAAGCAGAGCTAAGAAAAATTGGTGCAGAAAATGTGGTATCCAGAAGAGGGCATCTCATTCCCCCCCATCACAAATATCTATGTTAAGAACTTCTACTTCCCAGCCCTGTCCCAGCCCCTGTTTGTTAAGCTGACGTGGCAGGGGGCGGCATCTCTTTCTGAATTCAACTGCTGCCGTTCTTCCTTCACCAGGCACAGGAAGTCTGAAATCTGCTTCTGTCAGTGGTGGATGGAGTCATTGTTTACATCTGTGACTGACACTAAATCTATCTTTTTCTGTGTCCCTACAGGTGAAGTGTGATCACTACTGGCCCCTTGACCAGGATTCTTTGTACTATGGAGACCTGATTGTTGAGATGATGTCTGAATCAGTGCTCCCAGAATGGACAATACGAGAGTTTAAAATCTGCAGTGTATGTTTGTGTTTTGTTTTGTGGGGTTTTTAATTTTGTTTAAATTATTGTCCTAGAAACAACAGCAAGGATAAATTGGAAAGTTTTATTCTGCTGTAGCACAGTTGCATTACGCTCAGCTCGTGTGCGGTCACAGCTGTAGCATTTGCTCGGAAGGCGCATGTCGCGTGTCCCCTCCTCTCTTGTCTGTTCTGGTGACCCACACTTCTGTGTCCCAACAGGAAGAGCAGCTTGACTCAACGAGGCTCATTCGTCACTTCCATTACACTGTCTGGCCAGACCACGGTGTGCCAGAGACCACCCAGTCCCTGATCCAGTTTGTCAGAACTGTCAGGGATTATATCAACAGGACTCCAGACACAGGACCAACTATTGTGCACTGCAGGTATGTACAGCAGCAAAAGGTGAGGAGTACAGAGCCTCTCTGTGTACCCTTGGGAAGATCCCAGATATTGATCCCTGTTAAGCCATAGGCAGTCACAGAAGCTGAGAAATAGCTGCTGGGCTTAAGTCACTGGGTACATCAGGGTGGCATTTCCAAGGCACATGCACTTGCTCTGAGCCTCACCCTGGAAATTCCCTGAAAATGATTCTCAGGGAACCACTGTGTCTCGGCAGCTCCACTGTTTGCATCCTTTTGCATTCTTAAATTGCCTGTGTGCTGCTGTTGCAGCCCATCACCTGAATCAGCAAGGGGTGTTCTGAAAAGGTAAGATATGCTATGGGGTGAACCTGGTTGCATATGGATGTTGAGACTAGCTGGCAGATCCATCCTTTCCCTGGTTCAGACTGAAACTCCTTCTGCTTCCTGCCTTCTTGTGCTCTTCTGCTGTTGTGCCATCTCTGGTAGCCATAGGGCTGCAGTTTTCCCTCTGCTTCATGATCCACCCGTACACATAGGAAAAGGAAAAACTGGACTGCCTGATCTGTGAGCTGCAGCAGAGTATAGGGTTACTGAGAGAGAGCACGGTGTGGTGCTGTGTGCATCTTCTGACAAAGCCATATGCTCGCTGATACCGCCTCAATATAGTATCTGACCCCGCCACCCATTACATGGGCTGAGGGATGTGTCTTACATGACCTCACCTGTGTCTGCCTGTACATCATGTGCTGCAACTTGTCAGATACCAACTTTATGACTGGCAACTCAGCTTCCCTCTTCTCTGCCTCTTGTCTTCAAACCTCACCTCCCAGCCTTTCAGCACCTAGGTATGCTGGGATACTTTGCCTTTCTCTGCCTTTCTGCTAAGCACAAGCCAGCTTATCTATTTGGATCAAGCATACTGGTTCATCTCTGGAGAGAAGAGGTTTAGAAGTTACAGTCAGGTGCAGTCTCTCAATGTTTCTTGATGACAGAGCTAATCCAAAGCAGAAAGCAGTACAGGCAGTAACAGAGATACCTCTGCTGTTGCTATCCTTTCCTCCTTCCAAAACGAATTCCACTACCAAGTGTTTAAAGTCCCAGAGATACCATTTTAACAATGACCTTGTCACCCTGGAGATCTGAGCTTCACGAAGTATCATGTGAAGATAATGAATGCTGTAATTGGTCTTTTTTAAAAATTTTTGGGATGGTTTCCTTTTCCAGTGCTGGTGTTGGCAGGACTGGCACATTCATTGCACTGGACCGAATTCTGCAGCAGCTGGATTCAAAGGACACTGTCGACATTTATGCAGCAGTACATGATCTACGGCTCCACCGGGTTCACATGGTTCAGACAGAGGTAAGTTTTGGATAGCCTACAGGACAGCCACATCAGCTGCAGTGTACAGTCACCAGTCTGCCATCTTAAAGGCTCTCAGAGCACTTCACATGTCCTCCACTGAAAATACTGGTTAAGTATATTTTAGTTTTGGGAGACTGCCCAATTCAGGAAATTGACTGTCATGCAGAGGGGTCCAAACCATAAGAAGCAGTAGCCATGCTTCCTATAGATTTCTCCTATAGGCACTGGCCCTCAATCACTCCAGGAGTGTTGCGCAGCCGACACTTAACAGCATATTGTTGTGTTAGTGCGGTGTCCAGTAAATGAGCTTTGAGCAGAGACAGGTCCTTCAGGGATGGGTTTGGCAGACGAGCCTAAAATAGACAGATAGGTCAACATAACAGGGGAAGGGAATGGAGGGCAGAGAAAATTAGATGTACATAATTTTAAAACTAAGCACTGTGGCCTTGTGGCTTTGTAGTTCATTTTTTATTGAGCTGCTCGGTCCATTTTCATTAATGGTATTGGAAAGCTGATCAGCATTCTCTTAACATGCTATGCAAAAGCAAGTGCATTTATTCTCCAAGTGCAGAAAAAGTACATGTTGGGGATTTCTTTCTGTGCTTTTAAGACCACAAGAAAATCACTTCACACTAATAGCAGCTAAACACTTAGGAGTTGATTTAATAAAGACGAGCTGTGGAGGCAGTCTTTACATTTTTCCTGTGAACTGTTAATAGAGGAATCAGAACAGGTTTGATGGGTTTGCCTGTAGCTTGATGCTAATGGAGCTCTCTCTTGCAATTTGGAAATGAAAATATCAGTGACAGCACTTCCTGATAGATGTAAAACTCACACATGGGTATAAAGAGAAGCTCAACTGGGAATGCCAAAGAGAGAGTTCCTGGAACTGTGTTAATCACAGACGACCTCTTGTTGGAGGGGAGACAGATTTTCAGCCTGGTCTGGGTGTCCTCCGAGACAGATTGATCTCATCTTCTACATTCCCATTAGCTGTAGTCAGCAAAGGCAAACGGGCATCTCAGGAGGGTGGCTCTTATTCCCCAGCTGGAAAAAAGAGGCAAACAACCTCAAGAGCCTACATTTGACACCAGGCTTGTAGACCACTAAAGGTGAGTGATACAATGCCCACCTTTGGCGTGCGCTTGATATAACATCTAAGTCAAAAGGCAGCCACACCCAAGAAAAATATCTGCAGTGAGGAGCACTCCATCTTCCCACTGCCAACACTACCATGCACTTTTGCCCTAAACTAGCAGCAGCTCCCAGTTGTAACCAGTCTTGCCTCTGGAAGAATTCACAAGGAACATCCCAGAGACAGGTTGACAGAAAGTTTTCACAGCTCATATGAACTCACCCGGCTTGAGCTGCATCATGCTCATGGTCTGACTGTGTAGCTGTGTCAGTGCACAGCCACTGAGCTATTGTATTCTCAGCAAGTCTTATTAATCTGAGCTGTCAGTTGCATCTGGAACAGTCTTTCGTCAAGGTAGCTTGGAGGACAAGCAATAGAATTTCTTATCCTCCTGCAAGAAAATTAAGTAAATTTATCCTGGAGTTTCATGATGATTTGAAGTTTTCGATGTGAAAATCTTACATATCTTCTAAGAAAAAATAAAGGAAGTGGGAGAGGAGGAAGAAAAAGTCTGCTCCACCAACTCCATGTGATGTGTGTGAAGACTCTAGTTCCTTGCATTATCGTTCATGTCTTGGCTTCCACAGTCTGTTTAGGGGTTGACATAAAAGCTACGTCCCCATCTGTTGCTGTGGTGGAAGCCAAATCCCACTGGGGAGCAGAGGCCAGCAGATAGGACTGTTCACAATGAGATGCTCCAGCCAAAGGTCGCAGCACCATCCTGCTTGACATTATGCAGACACTGTAAAACAAAACACCGCCCCTGCTTCAGACTTGGCTGAAAGCTGTCTGAGAAGAGACTGCAGCTGGAGATATGCAGGGGAGAGACAGAGAACTGAGTTTATGAGCTCAGCAAAGCAGCTGTAACACAGGCAGAGAAGTTGTCCACTATTTCAGTCTCAAATGGTCCCTGCCAAAGGGAGTCTCCATGTCCTGGACAACTTTCCACAGAATTAGTGGGTGGGATGCAGGATCCTGCTCCACAGAGGCAGCGGCCATCATCTTCACTTTACCAGAGCTGGAGCACGGAGAAAATAGAGCACAGAGCAATAGTTGAATTTCTTGTGAAAAATAAAGATGTAGGAGGATAAAATGCATATGCTTATTGGAGAAATTATGTCTTTGCAGGAAAAACAAAATCAGGCAATGGTTTGTCTCTTCTGTGTGTTTCCCTGTACATATTAGTTCTGTTACGTGAACTTTATACCAAAGTGTTCAGCAGTAGTAGCTGTTCAACACAGCATCGTGTCAAATTGTGCCTGACAGTTGATAGAGCTTTCACTCATGACATGATCTGTCAAAACATATTACGTTCATTTATGTTCTACTGGTAGCATTTCTAAAGACAGGCAATCACAGAAGTTTGCTGTAGTACTGGTGTGAAAAAGAGATGAATTCTAGGAGCATATTTTCTTTTTTACCGCCGCTCCTGATTTGGGGTGAGGGAGTTTGCCTGCAGTGATGTTTCGCAACACAGAGAGTAGGGAATTACACATTTTGCCAGAGCGACTTACCCCAAACTTTTTTGCAGTGTCAGTATGTGTATCTGCATCAGTGTGTGAGGGATGTGCTAAGAGCCAGGAAACTTCGCAGTGAACAAGAAAATCCCTTGTTTCCAATATATGAAAATGTGAATCCAGAGTATCACAGAGGTAAGTGCAAGTTGATCAAACTATAAAGTGTTTCGACTGTGAGAGCTCATTCAAAGTGTAATCGAAGGGAGAAATTGTGCTCTCCCTTTGTTCTCTCCCTGTACAACTCTCATCTGGGTTGTTTTATTTTGTCTAATCTCAGTTTTCCTTGCTTTCAGATGCTGTTTATTCAAGGCACTAATAATGTTACAGACAACTGCTTTTGTGACCACGTTTGTTAACTAGGGGGGTTTGTGTGGGGTTTTTATGTATGTATTTCATGCACTAGAAAGGTACCAGACCTTTCTATTGAGACTGTGTATAATTTATTGGTCTGGTGGGGTTTTTTAAAAAAGATATATAATTTAAGTGTAATAGATATTAATGTATATAATTGTATTTTGGCATTATGTAAATATGTATTTTTTTCTGTATTGTTTATATTAATATTATGCTTCAGAAATACTATTTTTTCTTATCACAGTTTTTATGAACTGTTCTACATAAACTATTTTAAATTGTATGGCTAACAGGACTGCTGCGTTTGGGGCAGGTTATGTATCGGCATGTAACACACCATAACATTCCTCTAAGGAGAACCTCATTTTATTTTATTTTATTTTATTTTTAACTAGTTCAGCCTTTGTGAGATGAAATAAGCTACTATTAAGCAAGAGAACAGTGGTCCTGTATAGGAATTACAATGCTACTCTACACTTCAAACTTAACTGCTTGATATCTGATGAAAGTGGGTATAACCCATGACACAATGGCATACCTTTTACAGAGCTCATTAATAGCCAAGCAAAACAGGGTCCACCTCACTAGAAGCAACTGTTTCAGTCTAATGTGACATAGTAGAAAAATATCAACCACCACATGCTGCCGTGAAGTCTAGCAGACCTTTCCCTCCCCACCCCCCCCCAACAGGCTTTGAGGGAAGGCAGGTCACATTCTGATTTCTTTGCGTTGGTTTCAGAGAGCAGAATCAGATCACAGCCTGTGTCTGTGCGTTTTCACTGCTCTGCCACTATAATGAGAAAGGTGTTCAAGGAAACACCTCGGACATTCCTAGTAACAGACCTGTAACAGCGTGAAGGCTGGCAACTTCCATAGCTCATTAACTGCAATGCTGCACCGTAACAGCTTAAAAAGTAAAGAGGTTATAAGTGTTTTGAAATAAAAAGGCGAAAATGTATATATTCCACAGTTTACACTGCTGGTTGTGACCTTAAGCTGCTTGCAGCATAGCTGTGTTGGCCCAGGCTGCTCTCCTTCAAAGGCCGCTTGCTTTCACAAAGGCAAAAGCGTGACTCCAGTGTCTCCACATAGAAAGACTCCTCCACGTAGATGTTGCCCGATGCCACCACCACAAGGGCAGTTGGGATAGAAAAAGGCTCATCAGTAAACCAGGGAATGTGGGCTGGCAGGGCTGTGCTAATCACTGGATACTCAAAGCATTTAGTGATTACCAAGAAGTACAATTGAAGAGCACTCACCAAGTATCCTGCCCACCCAAGCAGATTAGGCACACCCTCTCTCTTCTGGAAAGAGCCTTCCCATTCAAGTGCCTCTTTTGAACACTGTTCAGCTATTCTTTGTCTTTATAAAACACTCTTCAGATGGTAGAGAAGAGCCAGTATGCACCTCCATCACAAAAAGAAGGGCTTGGTAGTCCTCCTTTTGTAACTCACACTTTACCTAGAGAAAACATAGCCTGCTGTGGAAGACAAGTGCCTAAATTCCACTTTTATTTTGGAGAGGAATAAATATTTCTGAAGGCCTCCATAGAACCAGTCAATATACCTAAAGTGCCTCACTGAGGAACTGCTGTGGTCCTTAGCTAAGTTTTCTGTGATTTCGCCACGACTTACTGGAATCACACTCTCCTTGCAGTACAAACACCTGCGTGATGATGGCTGCAGAAACCTGCAAGGCAGCTCTGACATAGTTTTTTTTAATCATGCCAAAGCAAAACTAGCAAGACTATGCACATCCATGTCACTCTGGTTTTCCTAGAGAGAAGGAAACCACCTGATAGTCCCTCTTCCTTCTTACTCCATCTGTAGTCTCACCCTTTCTTGACCAAATATCCTTGGGTGCCTCAGATGCCACCCTTCCTAGCAGCTTTCACAGCTGCTCAGAACATGTAAGCTTGGCTAACCTTTCAGGTGTCCGGATGAAAATACTGCACATTCCTCTTGTACATCTTCTTTGGCTCCACACAGACCTCAAGATTCACCACCCTCAGTGGGATCTGAAGAAGGGAAAAACATTATAGTCGGAGCTGTTTTCACAGAGGGAAATCTAAGGAAAACCACAAAGAAATGTGCAAATGCTCAGCAAGCCCCTTTTTTTTTCCCCTCTGTTTCCTCTGCTAGTTAAGACTGTAGGTTAGCAAGCAAGGACAAACAAGCATGGCAGCTTTTTAGATCGATCAATGACCTTGCTAATAACAGCTGAACTTAGGGCATCATGGAAATTGCCGCTGTGTTACGTGCGCTGCATTTAGTCCTTTCTTTTTTGCAGCGGTAGCTGAGGAAGGGAGATGGCCATGTTAGTTACCAGCAGTGCAATTACACTGTGAAGACGTACCAAATGTACCCTATAAATTATCTCACGCTATATATCACTGTGTCATTTTTTATGCTGAGGGAAATGGAACTTGCCGGGTAATATATGATCCGAGGGCAAACGCCTGATTGTGTGCTATGTATGCACGTTGTTCATCATTTTCACATCGCTCCGCTCCCTATTTTAACCCTGTTTCCCAGCTCCCTCCTCTGCACCTTCAGAGTTCACAAATCTGCACCCAAAATGGTGATGTCGTAGCAGAAAGCTATTTACATCTTTTCTCTCGGCTAATAATCGACACAGTTCATAAGCCTCTTCCTCTCCTCATCACTTAATAACGTGACAGATGACCTTAAACACTCTGGCACAATGCTCTTGAGCAGCTTTCCGTCTCTGCCTGGCTAGGTCACGCGTGAAACTGTACACACACATCACTGCTCTGGTTCTGCTTTCTAGACAGTTCTGGTCATATGAAACCAGCGTGAATCCACTGAGAATAAGTAAAAAGTATCTATGTAGCATTTTGTTAATATAGGACACCTACTTATAAGAACAATTAATTATATTTACTGTGCCTCTAAGCTGAATAACGGGACCGATGGGAAATTGTTAATGTAACAAGAACGGACTTGAAGGAGACTGTGTACTGAGCAAAGACAGCTCTTAAGGAAAGAGATGTCCTCTGCTGAAGAGGGTGTTGCTCTTTTGAATGTCCACAAACAATGTTCAGAATCTTCTCGATTGTTACCCAATAATAATGTTATAAAGCAAGGCTAGTGTTGTCGCTGATCCATAAGCTAAGATTTGCACACTTGGAGCCCAGTCCTGTGAATCTCTGCATTGTCCACAAAGCTGCCTTTGAAAAGCTACTTCCATGAAAGTCAGCTGGAAAGCTTGCCTGAAGAATGCCATTCCACTTCTGAAGCACTTGCAGGGTTGGGCTTTTAGGTTAATTCGAATTTTTGTATTGAAAGTTATTTAATAATGAAAAAAGTGTAATAAATGTGTTGTTTTTTTAAAATCTGTGCAATACAATTACAAGATCCACTACCGATTGTAGGGAAAAAAAAAGAAGAAAAAAGATTTTGCATAGCTGGAGTTGATAAATGATATTTTCTGTTACTAATGGAACACAAAAGTGGGTGAGAGAAATAGACATACTGTGAAGATGTCATAAAAGTGCAACTTTATACGTTTTTCTCTGCTGCTATAGTTATTTATACAGCTTATATACGTGCCTAAAATTGCCAAAAATATTATTTTATGCCATGATATACTATGAATTTTCTTTTCAGTTGTAGAACAGAGAAAAGAAAAAGTGTGATCTTTAAGTTTATATTATGTATCATATACCGTTATTTACACTTTGACTTTGAAAGCGAAAAGTTAACTATTAGACAGGTAGGAGTATGTGAGCACTTAGTCGTGCTCCTCAGCCTGGGAGTTAGTATGTGGGCTCGAGGGATGGGAGGAGTAAGGGTTCATCATGATATCAGCGTCTCCTCCCAGGGCCACAGGTTGGAGAAACGCCTCTGACGTTCAGAGATGCAGCCTGCTGTAGCCAGTACTTCAGACATGAGGTTTGTGTGATTAAAATGCAATGTAGAATGACTACCACTCGCTCCCCTGACGGCCCTGTCACAGGCGTTTGGGCTCCAGAGTGACCAGCTCGTGGACCTACAGTCCCAGGAGGCTGCAGCTTTGAACAGGAGCTGAGTGTGCACCCCAGTAACTTGGGCAGCTCACTGTGGACCCTGTACTCTCCACTGTCCCTCAGGCTGATGAAGTCAAACTCCTGACCTGTTTGGTAGCACCACTATGGCCAAAGCAAACTGGTCTGCTATCGGTGACCTCGCAGATCAACTGCTAGTTCAGATTAGGATTTGGTTTTTAAGACTGGCAGGAAATACCAGAGACTAGGGACTAGCTAAATTTAGTAGCTGCTGTGGAATTTGGGCACATACAGTGTCAGTGGGGCCAGTAGGTTGATATGCATGATGATTTGGTTGTTGCTCGGGTTGTTTGAAAGCTAAAGAAATACTGTTAAGTTACATCAAGCAGCTAAACACATATTCCTCCACAGCAGGGCAGTATCTTAGAGTGAAAAACCCCGTGGTTTTGAAATGTGGCTAGCCATAAATTCTTGGCCAGTGCCTGGAGTAAAGAGGCTGAAAAACATCTTCAGCACATACTCCATTCTCATACTCTATATAATTACTTGCATTTGTGTTCCTAACAAACACTGGGTGAACACAGAATTGTGCCACTATTGTCAATTTAATTTATGCATTTGTTAAGTATATTTTTATATTTTTAGCAACAGTCAACAAACCAAATATATTTGAGTGTATTTTACACATTTTTATAAATAGTTCATGAATAAAACATTCATTTTTAAAAAAACACGTCCTTATCGTCTGCTTAACTGCCTTTGCATTATGGATTTTGTTGTCCTGCTCTCAGAGAAAAGGCCGTAAGTGAGTTTGATTTAAAGTGAGATGGTCTTCAGAGAACATTAAATTCATCAGCAGCCTCAGCTTGTTGGGGGAAAGAGGGCTCTGATGTTGCCCACTGGCCAGATTAGTGCCCATGCAGAATGTTAATGGTGTTCCCTTCTCCTCCCCTGGTTCTCTGCCCTCCTCTTTTAATAAACCAAATACTGCATAATTGTCTGGGTTATGCAACGGGTGTTTGAAACACCCTGAACCCTGTTATTTCAGAGACACTTCACTGGGCAGTTGTACCAATTAACACCACACTGGAGCTCCATAACTGCCTACCACCTGAAGATCTGAACCATGCTTTTGGACAAGTATGTGTCTTCCCCTCCTGTTTTCCACAATGCTTAAAAACTATTAGTATTCTTGTGGGTTTGGGGTGCTTGGCAGCAGCGTGCTTACTGCCAACGCTCTGTGCCTCAGTTATTCCCTATTTGTCATCAGAAGTGTTTAGGACAAGTTAATTCTGTTTATTTAAAAGGAAGAATGATTTGTTAGCTTATATTTTGTACTGTGAGCTATTTGCTTGAGGGGATGTGTACTCAAGGGTGAGGGAGCTGCTGGGTTTTCTTTTTGTGACAGAAAAACTTACCTCTGAGCCATCCTCTGTCCTCAAGCCGATGCGGACACAAAAGAGCAGCAATAAAATAATGTGCAGTTAATACTTGCACACAGGAGAAACGTGGCCAACGTTGTGGACGAGAACTACACATTTTCACAAGGTACAGCAAGGAAATGGAAACATGGAGGATGCCTTCTCATTTGGCAGGAACACGGTGGTTTACTCTGACAGTTAAAATACTGTCAGAAGCAAGATTTAACTTTATTTTACAAAATGGACCTGATTTTTACCTGGGCTTCATACCTGTGTGCTGGCTGGTTTGTCTGCAAGTCACTTCCTATACCAGTGCTAGATAATAGTTCCCTTTTTCTGCTAGTCCTGGTCTTCTCCATCAGCTGGTTTCTAAGACCTAAAATAGCTGCTGCTGTCAGGCGGCTTATGGTGGGCCTAACATGGCCAGCAAATCCCACAAGTGGAAGTGTGGAGGGTTACAAAGGAAGCCTTTGCACACCGCTCATGTACACCGCCATTCCTGACCTGCCCAGGAACCACCAGCAGAGACAAAAGGAGGAGGAAAAATAGAAGCAAAAGGAAAAAAAGAAGAGTAAAAGAGCATTCCAGTTCATTCATGGGAACTGTGTTTTGGCGGCGCTGCAAACGCCAGGCTCGCTTTTCCTGTTCCCAGGGTCAGTGATGCGTGGGGCTGGGGGACGAGACCCGCAGCGGCTGCTGACAGGCCATGCGTGGCCGCCCGATTGCCAGGAGGGAGGCAGCAGTGATGCCATGGTCACTGGCACAGTGGCTGGGCTGCATCTATCGATCTCGGAGCTGCTGATGGCCGTCCCTTTGAATTGATCTCCTGGGTTTTGTCCCTCAGAGGCTGAGGGTGTTGTGCCTCCTTGCTGGCCATGCAGCCACGCTGGGTGTGCATGGCCAGGAGCATGCGGGGCAGAGCAGGTCCTGGCAGCTTTGGAAGGTGAGGGTCTTCAGGTGCAGAGAGCCCCAGGGCCTTCATCCCTGCCTGTTTCTGCAGGTCCAGGCATGTGTGCCTCATGCTTTTTGGAGTCTGGGTCCTGCAGGTGCCTTATGTCCTCTCTCCACTCACGGTAGATGCTGTTATTTGCACCATGTGAAACCTCTTCACAACAAACAGCTTTTCTTGGGAAAAGGGATGGATGGCCCCTGTTCCCAGAGGCTTGGAGTAGTCAGCAGCACCAACCAGGCATGGAGGCACCAAGGTCCAAGAGGGCAAAGCTTTTTGCAGACCTCAAAGTCTGTTAGTCTCCAGGCAAAATATTACCTCAACGCCTATAGCTTTGCTGTTGAGGAGATCCAGGGGCCCCTCAAAAGCCAAAAGTTCCCCTGAGGGCTGTCACTGATCAGTCAGGGTCCCCACCATCTACAGCAGGAGGGTCCACACTGAGCCCAGCTGCAGGCTGCCCTCCCCACCACTCCTGACCCAAATTCCCAGCTGGAAAGGATGGCGGGAGCATGTTCTGGCCCCGAGAGATGCTCCAGATGAGTGCACACAAATTCAGGGGTCAAAGAGAGAGGAAACTATGAGGTAGCCCAGCTAGGACTCAGCACCACCACAGTTCTTCCCTCCACGCTGAGGCCTTCATCACTGAGCTATGATAGGGCCATGGCACATGGAGCTGACTGCAGAGGCACGTGATGGGGATTTGCAGGCTTGGACAGCCAGCACTGCTGTACAACCACCGTATCCCCTCCCACAGGAGCACACCATGCTGTACAACCCTCTCCAGAGGGCTGAGGGCATGAGACTGCTGCCAAGCGCCAGTCCAAGAGGGCAACAGCCATAGCCTTGTGCAGCAGCCAAAAGCGGGGCACCAAGCACCATTGGCAAGTGTTGCGGCAGCTGGGCCAGACATTTTTGTACAAGGCCTTCCCTGCACTCATGCCAAATCCTCTGCCAAATTACATGCCGTGTCCTTGCTTGTCTTTGATGTTCAAGCACCCAGGCCTGCTTATGTGCTAAATTAATTGTGGAGAGCAGTTGAAACACCTACAGAGGGTTAAGGTAGGGTTTTCCTGCTCTCCTCACAGTGCTGAGGCCACACAACCTGGTCATCCATGCCACATGAGACGTGCAATTTGAGTCCTTTCAGGACAAGAAAGGGCCTGAAACCAGGTATTTCTGTGCTCACAAATCTTCAGCCATTGCTCAAGGAGAGGCACTGTCCTCTCTAAAAGATGGGGCACTGACAGAAAGGGCTGAGCTGAGTGAGCCTGTCCTGGAAGGAAGTGCCTGGTGGCAGCTCTGCTTCACATGCTGGTTCTTGTGGATGGTTTTTCTACATGCTTGTCTCGGCTGGCACGATTTGCACCAAGCCATAAAGCCAGAAATGTGCTGCTGAGCGTTGCCCAAGTGCACCTTCCTGCACAGGTCCAAAACCTGGACAGAAGGAAGCTGATGATAGGGTTAATAAAACATCCTCATAAAAACCCTTTGCTGGGTTATCAGAAGCATAAATTTGGCTTTGTTCCAGTCCTTCCTTCTTGTGGAGAACAATGTACATTCAGTAAGTCCATGTCTCTGCTTCTAGTGGAGCTGTAGCATTTCCACCAGCTCAGAAATTACCTCTTTGCCAATTGGATGTGGGAGCCAGGCACCAAGATACCATTGAATTACACCTGCCTATACAGGCTGCACTCAAGAGGCACAGACCGTGCCACTGTCTAATCCTGGCCCCCTGCATCTCCTCAGACCTGTTGTGGCAGTCACTCTCTGGCATCTCACGTCAGAAGAGCCTTCTGGAGAAGCTCATTGGTTGTGAAGAAAGAAGGAACACCAGGAGTGCTTAAGTCTGATCACACACAAACATTTCCAGCAGAGATGTCTGTCTGGAGTAATCATCCCAGCCTGCCTTTATAACTGCTTATTCCCAGGAAGCTAAAAGGGATCAGAAGAACTGTACCCTAGAAGTGTCTGTCTCTCATCAAAGACACAAAAAGCAGCTGGATTGACAATGTGGTCATCATAGGAGACTTGTACAGTGCCTAACGTAGACCTCGATAGGCTTAAATGAACTGCTTACTATCCCTCCATCCTAGTCACATTTGAGTATGGGCTACTTCACCCTACCCAGTACAGTGGTCCTGGGGCCTCCTCCAGTGCTTCAGACTCTTGCAACTCCACAGGAGCTGCTCTCTATTTTCAGAACAAAGCTCTGAATTTAAGTGATGCCCTTTAGAGTCACCCGCAGCTGCAGCTAAATTAACACTAAACATGCCCCGTTCTCACACTAGTTCAGCTTATGTCCCAGGCCTCCAGTAAGCAGGAGAGATCTGCAGCTGAAGTGCCATCAGTAATCACCAGAGTAACAAAGTGCTGAGGAAAACAGTGCCAGAGGCCTCTTCAGAGGGGAAAGCAACTGCTTTGAGCAGCTCCACAGGACGCTGGCACTAGACTCCTGAATCAGTCTGCAAACATGAAGAAATCATCAGGGAATATGTGCCCCTTTAGAAATTGTCCTGGTCTTTGACATAGACACACATACATGTGTCAGCAGGGATGGGATATGTTTCAAATCCATCTGCTTGTCTTGCCACACCCCTACTGGGAGATGCAAAGTTATCAAAATTGTTTCCACCTTGAAAACTTATTATAAGAAGTTTTAAAAATTATCTGTTCCCACTGTAATCCTGAGGGCTCACCTGCTCCCATTGGATACATGGCACAAATGTGTTTGGGTTTTGCCTGCACCAAGTTTGAGAGGCTCCAGGGCAGCCAGCACAAAAAGAGTGTCCTTCAATGTTGTTTTCCACCCCACAAGAGAGAGTAAAGAATCCTGAAATTAAAAATAGATAGATGGATAGATAGATTAGATAGATAGATAGATAGATAGATAGACAGATAGATAGATGAAAAGAGACTAATGGCATTACAGAAAAGGAAGCCCAAACTTCCTGGAAAATCAAACACAGACCAGATGGCACATAGTAAAGCTACCCAAATAGGTTTGGTATGAGCTGAGCTATGCTGTAAAACCATGGAGTAAAACTAATCGGATGCAGAAAGCTAAGTGAAGGTGGTCAGAATGCTCCGTGCAGCCTGGCGAGGGAAGAAAATGTTACACGAATAAAGGACAGCTACAGAAAGGTGCATGTGTTAATTGGGGGCATTTCTCCTGCCTGTCAGGGACTAAAGTAGCAGTAATGAAACCACTGGGAGAAAAAGACGGGTCCTTGTAAAGGCACTGAAGAGGTATCTAATGTCCAAAGTACCAAACAGATCAGAAAAGATATGCTCAAGACGCCACGCATGATAAATGCCAGCATCCTGTTACCACAGGACCTGAAAGACACCTGGAGCCGAAATATCTGTGAGAGTCTGACTTTGAGAATTAATTAGTGTCCAACAGATCTATGCTAGAAAGGTTGGAGAATACTAAAAATGTCCAAGGAGCCTGTTTCTTACACATCGTGACAATTAGATCTGGTCAGGCTGTGACAAATTTTTTGCAAACATTCTGGTGAACATGGAACTCCCCCAGACCCCTCTGGCAGCTCCCAGGGTGGCTGAAACCTTGTCTTTAAGATACCAAATATTTCAATGGCAAAATGGAGGGGGGAAAAGGCAAAAGGAAGAGCTGATGTCAAGTATGTTGTTGTTGATGAATCAGGGCAGGTAGGAAAATTTCAGATCCTAGACTTGTCAATCTTCTTCAACATGGATCTCTGTTTTGGTGGGATCTGGCCTAAACATTTTGTTCCACAGAATCTGTCAGAGTAAAAGGAGAAAAGGCAGAAAATGTGGTGAGTTAACTTTTCCTGCTCTTGTCTAGGGACAGCACGTTCATTTCAGTGGGGAGAAATGCACATACATCCAGGCAGCTAGGAAGAGGGTAAAGCCACCAAAGACCTCCACCAACTTCATGGTGCCATCTTTGATTTAATTTCCCTTCTCTGTCCAACATGCAATCCGAGGCCAGGTGGAAGAAAAGCCTGTGAAGGACCATACATACTGTCACAGGGGCTGGACCCAGCCATGCCCTGAGAGGGCAAGTAGGAGCACACAGACCTCGCCCAAGAGGTCCTCACAGACTCCTCATTCCTTGGTGAGCTTTGCCAGGGAAAAGCACACTTGAATCTTCTGTGGGAGCTGCAGCTGTGTCTGAGGAAGCAGCTCTCAGCCACCTCCTCCCTTCCAGCTCTTGTGCCACCCATCCATTCCCACATCCCTCTTCGTGTTGCCACTCGGTACAACAGACTGGGGAATGATCTGTGTTAAAATTACGTTGTTATCAACAAAACCAAATGGCTATTTTTAATCTCCCCAGTCTGTTGCAAGAGAGAGCATCTGAGGTTGGCATGCTGCTGCATGCTGGCAGGGCATGGGCTGTCAGACATCGCTCTTTTTGCTTCTCAGACCTTTTCCTGCTCCCTTTTCTGACCCACTCAGGCAGAGCCTGACCTGCCCCTTACAAGTCCCACCAGGCTGCTCCCCAGAAAACCCAGTTCAGTCCCCAGCCTAGCACCTACATCTGTGAAGAACAGGGATGACGGATTTGAAAAAAATGTGGGTCTAACCCTGGTTCTCCCAAGGGGGAATGAATTGAAGCTA
>VZTU01026895.1:8495-47716 GCA_013400835.1 Zapornia atra
AAAAAAAAAAAAGCAATATAGAATTTCAGATAACCTTTTGCTTTTGTTTGTCAGACTTTTAATTTAACTCCATCTCAGTTCTTCCTTCTATCTTGAATGACTCTACCCTCTTTTAAACTGTTGCCCTTTGTCCTACCACTACAGGCCCTACAAAAAAAGCCTCTCTCCAGCTTTCTTACAAGCCCCCTTTTAACACTGAAAGGCTGCAGTAAGGTCTCTCTGGAGACTTCTCCAAGTTGAACAAGCCCATCTCTCTCAGCCTGTCCTCATAGAAGAGGTGCTGCAGCCATCCTCTGGACTCGCTCCAACAGGTCGAAGTCTTTCTTGTACTAGGGACCCCAGAGCTGNTCCACGTTTATTTTCATGTGGTGCAGGATATGGTTGGCTTTTTGGGCTGCAAGCGCCCATTGCTGGGTTATGTCCAGCTTTTCATCCACCAGTACCCCCACGTCCTTCTTGGCAGGGCTGCTCTCAATCCCTTCATCCCCAGCCTGTAGTGATGCAGGGGGCTAGCCCTAACTCATGACAGGACCCTGTACTTGACCTTGTTGAACCTCAAGAAGTTCACGTGGGCCCACTTCTCAAGCTTGAGTCATGATGGTGTCTCTGAATTCCAATATGTCCTGCTAGGGCAGGAGATTTGCATCATGGTCAGGGAGAGCTCAATTGCACGTGGAGAGTGCTGTAGTAGATGGAAGGTAGTTATAAGAAACATAACCATACATGAAACGCAGGCTAGAAATAAAAGCAAGTAACTACTAAATTTGTCATTCTTATGGGGAAAAAAAGGAATCAAGTACATAACATTTGCCAGCAGCAATTTTACTCAGAGTCCTCGAGATACAGTAGCACTGTTCAAAGTGTTTCACTTAGGCAAACGTCACTGCTTTGAAAAGGCAGGAAATATCAGCCAACATTTGGTTGAGATCTATTATCAGTTTAATCCTAACACTGCTCTTGTCCTCATGTTCAGTTATCTGGATGGTCCATCTTCTTAGCAGCATCTTTTTATCTTTGGTCCACAGACTTTTCCATCTTCCAGTGAGAGAAAAGACCTAGCTTCAAATGCCACCAATTCAATGATAAGAACTAAATCTGGGTGCCATCTATATATCCTCTAAATTTATGTGGCTGACAGTTGAAATGGGAATATCAGAAATAACTCTGGGAATTGGGAGATTAGTATATTATTGATTTTATGATTTTAAATTACCCAGCATTTACAGAGGCCACTATGTACCAATGATTAAATGGATCTCTCTGCTGTTTTGTAAAAATACTTTCTTTGTATTTAAGGACAGTGTTTACTCAGTACAGACATTGAGGTTTTGTGTTTGATAAGTCTTCATGGTTTTCTTTAAAATAGCTCTTCCTTTGCAAAGCAATGTATGAGTGATTTTAGTGGTGTCTGCACTGGCAAACTTTAATCTAGCTACTTTTGTTTAGTCATCTACAATAGCATATCAAATTGAGATCACAAATAGTATGATTATTATGAAAGAAGGGGGGTCTAGCTTTCAGAAACTGATACTGCATATATTCTACTTGTTATTCATACTTCTTACTAGCTTCTACATGTGCCTGGACTTGACAAGCACAAACATGAATCAAATGAAGAAATAATATTCCTATTTGAGGGAGATAAGAAAAGCAGGACACCCATAATTAATTCCTGAAGAACAACAATAACAATTTGCAGTCTTTTTCCCCAGGGGCAAGAGGGGGTAAAATGCTCCCCACTCCTGCAATTGCATGCATCCAGAGTTTGGATTTGTTGGGGATTACTTGCTAGCACTGACTCAGAATGGGTGGATATGGTGGCCCATGTTTGTGTCTGCTGACCTCCTCTCTGCAGACCTTTCCTGCAGCCATGCCCTCAGCTGCTCCTCTCCCTTCAAGCCCTCCTCATCTACCAGAGAAATGACTTCTTTCCTTGTAGCAGTGCTTTCCTTGTGTCCATTGCAGTGAGACTTGGAACATACACAAGGAGGTAAAACATTTATGTGGTCATCAAATCAGATTCACGCCAAGGCTGAGGCAGACCATGGAGGTTGCTGCACTTAGAGCAGAACATTAAAAAAAAAAAAAAGTCCTTTACATATTTTTTCTGTCATAATCTATTTCTACAAGCTAGGAAATTAAAAACAAAATATTTTAAGTGTTTAGGAGGTTGTTGTATACAGTGATGGCAGAAGCCATGTAATTATACAGATACGTAAGGTGAAATTAATGTAAAAAATGGATAATGGATAACTATGAATTTTTGAGTCTCTCACTTCCAGGCTTTGACTTTCACATTTTTTCTTCAGTAAGGTCATTGAATAAATTTATGCTGCATTTGCATTTGTAGTGATGATGAGGGTGTTTGTTGACTGCTCCTGCTTTTCTGAGGAAAGAGTTTCTAGTCTTTTAGGAAAGCAAATCCTGGTTAATGGCATCTGCCAAGTCTTAATTTTTTTTTTACATCACTGGCAAAATGCTCTAAGCCTTAAGATATGAAACACTTCTATTTGAATTCTTTTCCTCTGCTGGATCCTGTCACTCATCATTCCTCATTGCATCACTATTTTGTGTGATATATAACAGCATTGCTTTCTCTGACAAAGCAAAAGAAATCAAAAACTGAGGGAAAAAACCCAGCAAATATGTCACATCCTTGAGGCAGAACTGAAGGAAACCTTTCAGAAACAAGTTGGTCACATTTAATTATTCTAGGTCCTTCAAGATAAAATCCATCATATTGTTATGTTCTGAGGTTATCAAGGTCTATTTGCTGAGTGCACATGAAAAGGGAACTTTTGGATTTAGCATCAAAGGACAGAGGTTTAAGAACGTCCTGATCAATGTGTTGAGGTTGGTTGATGCAGGTCCAGAAAACACAGCAGCTCTACAATTGATGGAGCCCATACAGTGATTGGTGAGACAAATTGTTCTGTTAGCAAAGGAGAAGTTTGGGTCAGAAAGGTCTACACCAGACATTTTTTCTTATGATATTTCATTTCCAGCTTTACCAGCCGCTTGACAAGTTAAATTCCCTTTGTGCTGTTAGAAAATAGTGAGTGCAGCAAAATGAAGACCTGGAATCACAGGCAAATCTGGGCAATTATGTAAAATGTTAAAAATTTGCAGTTTCATGGCCTGGTGTAACCTGTTAAGGTCAAATGGTTTTCATGAGGTCATCCCCATAGCACACATGAGGGAGAGTCTTGCACACTGGCCATGGGGAGGTGCCACAATTTCCAGTTCTAGATGACATCTGTAAAATATTTTATGGTCTAATGCATTGTTTTGGTGAATTCCAGTTGGAAAAATAAGATTGAAGTCATCTGAAAGCCGTTACAATGTAATTGCAAATATAATTTATACTTTGTGGTAAATATTATCCGTGTGCTCTGTGCCTGCCATCTCTCCTGTCTCTGTTTATCAGATACAAATTACAGGAAGACAGAGACCTCTCCTCCCGCATCACAGGGTGCGTTTTGCTGTCACCTTGTGTCCGTGGGTGAGAATTGTTTTACCTTCTGAGCTGTGTTTTGTTACNAGATTGCATCTGATTGGGCCTCCTCCGAATGGGACTGTCTATCCTGTTAGTATTTAACCGAGATAAATGGGTTGGTGCTGATGTCCAGTCTCTTAGGGTTTGCTTAGTTATCCTCGTAACTGACGCTCGACTGCAGTAGACTTTGGCAGCAAGTTTAGATACCCTTTCTACACATGCAGAGACCCCCAGACCTTTCTATGCATATATTTATTAGCTCATGTTAATTTTTTCCCTCTAGCTTTGCTATTTCCAATATCCATTTTCCTCCTTCCCTCTCAGACTAACAGATCCCATGTTGTTCACAGGATACAGAATAACCCTTTCTTGAAATGTGTCAGAAGGTTATGATGACCTTCTCTTCTTCCTTCACAGTTCTCTAATGAGTCATACCAAAAATCAGTAGGTGTCTAGTGCCTAGACAAAACAGCAGTTAGAGAAATATTCATTTATTTAAGCTAAGAAAAGTGACAGGAAATAGTTTGAGGGTTTTTTTCCCACCGCTTAATTTTGTCTGTTAATTTTTGATTCATCTTTGATGCAGAAATATGGTCTGGCCTCTCTTTGGTGCCTACCACATTGAAGTCTCTTGTGACCACACAAATGTCAGAGCTGCCCAGAGCTCTTTCCCATGTACCTACCTCCACACTGGCACAGCAGTGAGAGAAGTGGCAGATCAGCTCTCGGGGAGCCCATTCCCCTCTTACTGCCTTGTGATTTATAACAATTTTACAATTAGGTTGCAGTGAGCAGTGGAGCATCCTCCTTTCCCTTCTAGGTCCCTATGTGCAAACTGCCTCATCAGGCAGGGCACTTGTTGAACTTGTGAGCGTCCCGCTCTTCATGCTGTGCATGGTCCAACGAAGTCTAACAGTCATGAATTGTGGGTGGATGAGCTCTTTCCTTTTGAGGTCATGTTATTTCTGCAGTAGAGTTCAGATAACGTACAGGGATAAGGCTTATGAACAACAGGGAAATGTTTGAGAAGGCTTTAACAATGTTCATCTGCTGGAAATCAGAGGGGAAGAGGGAGTAATATTCCCATGTTAGCTGCATATAAGGCAGCATCAAAAATATATTCTAATTATTTTGCAGTAGGGGCAGGTAGAAGACAAGTTGACAAGCTTAGGTGACTGCCACAGGATGAGTTAAATAGATCAGCCATCACTGAATTGATTGATTAATTTGCTTACATGTAGGCATACAGTGTTGTTTGTGACACTGTTGGGTACTGCTGTAATACCAGTTGCCATTCCTAATACCAGCTGTAACTCCTGTGAGTTACTACATCTGCTAACTTTAGGCTGATATCTTTGAGACCTTAGGGCATCCATCTAAAATTAAATGAAGAAGCTATGTGTGGGCACCAAATTAACCTCTGTTGACTCAAGTGAGACCTTGTGTATCTAGTGCATAGATAGCCACCGGTAATTAGGTATCTATGGGCTGGACCTGAATCCTGCCCCATATTGTCTTGTAGCTAACTTACATGTCAATTAAGTGATTGCCTTTAAAAATTACACTGTTTAAATCTCTGTTGCACATTCAGAAGACTCAGTAGTGTAAGACAGTGAAGCCAAGGGAGAGAAGCTGTAGCAAAGCCAGTCATGAGGTCTTATTGTGGAATTGCCCATTCCATAATGCTTGTCTCCATGTTGCTGTGTGAAAGCTCAGTCCAGGGGCAGAGCAATGCAATGCTAGTCTGTACAGAGGCAGGCAGTGGTATAAACAAGTGACAGTCCATGTTTCCTGGAGCTACAAAAACCCTAAAGACTTTGGAAGCTATGGGAATGGCTGTGGCTTCTTTCAGTACAACTGTTTTGGCCTTCTGATAAGACTGCAGCAGGATAATTGGTTAATTCTTCCCACTCTTGGCTGGGGCAAGCAAATGAGCAGTTTCCCCTGCTTAAATGAACACACTTTCAGTAAGACAAACAAATAAATAGAAATGGAGGAGTTATTAGGGTTGGGTTTGGTTTTGGTTTTTTGTTTGTTTTGTTTGTGGGTTTTTTTCTGGTTTAGCAGTGTATAATGGAAGTGCAAGCACAGATTGTGTTTTTAATTGCCAATTTGAACTGTACAACATAGTGTCTGCTAGTCCTGCCATGAGTTTCTTCAGGCTGCCCATTGCCTACTACTCACCCTGCTGCCAGCAGGCCACCAGCTGTATTTTCAGTATTTACTTTCTTTCTTATATATAACACTGAGATTTAATGAATGTGACACCACAGTTGTTTCCATGGTGCCCATAGGCTGCTGAAATCACAGATTATTCTTCTGCACAAAGTCTGATCATTCTTCTAGAGAGTACACTTTCAGGTGCCATCTTTAATTTGTGATACTAATACTGAACTTGATCACTGTTCAGTGGTTTTACTGAAGTATTTACATATAGATTAGTGAAGTAATTTTTTCTAGAGTATTGAAAGCTCTCCAGGCCTAATTGGAATCATAAACTAACCACAGTGTCTGTATGACATGAATATGATTTTTGCTTGTGAAATGGCCTTGGAGGTTTACTTTCAAAACAAATTGAGTGTATTTCCTCTGCCTCATACATTTAGCTCTGACTACTTGGGGAAGGATTCGGCAAGTGAATGTTTTGACTGACCAGCAGTGAATGTACTCTGAGGACTGGGTTTTTTTTCCCCACATCAGCACCCTTTTAAGGAAGATGAACTATTACAGTGAATTTTACCAAAAATTGCATTTTAAAATAATGAACTAATTAGTTAAGACATATATTACGTTATTATGTAAAAAGAAGCCTTTCCCAGAGTAGTACCTCAGCTACATAAAGTGCCCTTTCATTTTATATTAAAATGGAAAAGATGGACCTGTTATAGAACACTTGGACCACTACTATTAATTATCTTATTTGAAGATCACCTCTGGCTGTTAAAAAGATTTATATTAATCTGCACTTGATAGATTCAGAGGGATTAAAGGAGTGAAGGAGATCGAATGAAAAGAGAACATCTTCCTGGCTTCATTGTTAGATGACCTTGTGCCATGGTACGTTTAAATTGCTTACTTCCTATAACTCTATAAAAGTTCTGTGTTTTCATTTTCTGGATTAGATTGAAGTGTCAACTGTTTTTGATGAATTACACTAGTAATATATGTTCATGTTCTTCTTTGCTCTTTTTTTTTTATTTATATATGTCCAGTATAATTTAGTTCACCTAAAAAAAAGCTTTCAGAAAAAAGATCATTTTTTTTTAATTGCAGTTTTAGCAAAGGGGTTTTTTGTTGTTTTGTTTGTTGTTTTGTTTTTAAACCTTTAACTTTTTTTCTGAAGAAATAAAATACTTGTTCAGCTGTTTAAAAAAGAAAACAAAACACAAAACAACAAAACTCAGATGAAAAGTTTATGCAGAGTTCCTTGTTTTCCACGTCATGAAATTCAGCATACTTTGTAGAAAGTAAAGGAAGTTATGCAAATAAAATAAGACAAGTTATTACAATTAGAGATTTAAAGCTTTATCCTTTAACTTGATCTAACAGAGGGTCTCCTTGCAAAAGCAAGGGTTTAGCCTTACCTTCAGGACTGGGGTCTGTCTTATTACTGAAAGATGTAGAGGGGAGCAGAAGGCTTTAAGTGCTTTACTGCTGTTATTGAAGATTCTCACTGATGCAGAACTTGAAAGAACAGCAAGTAAAATCAAGACACATTCATATACAGTGTGTGTGAGCTACTGACTGGATTTATAAAGGACTGTATGTACATACATTGCTTTATAGCCTGACATCAGAAGCGTATTTTGTGCTGATTAACAGAGATCAATAGATTTAAGTTATATATATAAATCTGTATTTTTTTTCAGGTGCAAGTAGTATAAAGGCAATAGCTTTTCTGTATGTTAGATAGCCCTGATATGTTAAACTGTAGTTAAGGTATCTTATGTGTAAGCAAATTAATAAAATAATTTATTATAACCATCAATAAATTAAAAGTTTTGGATTTCTTCATAATGTTGCAATTTGAACTAAAGAGATTTGGGTTGTTTCCAGGTTTTGTCTTAAAGAAAACCAAAATCTGAGACAAATACTTATTTTTTCTGAAAGAAAAGGGTGAACTTGGACATGTCTAAGCACAGCAGTTCTGTTGTCAGAGCTATGACCAGTGTGACAAACACTGAAGAAAGTTAATAAAATACATCCAAATGTTTTATACATATTTCTCATTTCAGAAACTGTCATGAGGGAAACACAGAATGGTTAGGGCTTGGAGGGACCTTAAAGATCATGAAGGTTCAGACCCCCTACCATGGGCAGGGACACCTCTCACTAGACCAGGATGTTCAAAGCCCCATCCAACCTGGCCTTGAACACCTCCAGGGAGGGGACATCCATCACCTCTCTGGGTGACCTGTTCCGGTACCTCACCACCCTCATAGTGAAGAATTTTTTCCTAATATCCAATCTAAATCTGCCACCTTCCAATTTAAAACCATTCCCCCTCATCCTATTGCTCCATGCTCTTGGGAACAGTTCTTCCTCAGCTTTCTTATAGGCACTTTTCAGGTACGGGAAGGCTGCTACAAGGTCTCCCTGGAGCCTTCTCTTCTCCAGACTGAACAAGCCCAACTATCTCAGCCTGTCTTCGTAGGAGAGGTGCTCCAGCCCTTTGATCATCTTTGTGGCCTCCTCTGGACCCATTCTAATAGTTCCATGTCCTCATTACGTTGAGGACTCCAGAACTGGACACAGTACTTGAGGTGAGGTCTCACAAGAGTGGAGTAGAGGGGCAGAATCACCTCCTTTGACCTGCTGACCACGCTCTTTTGATGCAGCCCAGGGTATGGTTGCCCATATATATATATACATTTTATATAGTGTAATTAATTGCAGCATACTGTACTGGGGAAGTGGTACATTATAATATCGGGTGTACATGGTTCTCACCTTTTTCCCCAGCGGATGTTTCCACTAGCTCTGTTCCACCCGCCTGTACGCATATACTACAGCGAGAGTAAAAAACACCCTGAGTTACGAAGGGTTAAGCATCAGAAGAAGGTTGTTTGTGGGTTTTTTTATCAGCACTTACTGAATCTCATGAATATCAAGGCCTTTTGTGTCTTTGTTTGTTAATCAATCCATGATTTCTCTTGTGGCTCTAAGCGGCATCTCTGGCTATTCCTCTTCTGCGTCCGACTGTGCACTGCGCCATCTCAAACAGACCTGGCGCTGCAGCTGTACTTCCGTTACAAGCGGCGATAAGCAAGTACCTGCCCTCCCATCTGTGGCTTCCAAATGCAATGTCTGATTGAGTGGAGCAGTTTCTTAAATTACCCAGCCTTGCTCCTTTTGCCACCTGTCATTTAACATTGTTGTTGCTACGGCTTTGGCTGTGTTGTATTTTGCTTTCCCAAGCGGTATGGAATTTTGAATGAAAACACTTGGAGAAAATCTGCTCAAGGAAATCTGCTCAGGAAAATGAGACATCTACACAGGAGTCGTTAAAGCAACAACACTGTCCTACTCGTTTTATGGCTGTGGTTCAAATATAGGAGTAAATTAGGAAATGTAGCCTTCTGCTCTTAGCCAAAGATTTTCTGTTGTTGACTTCACTGATTAATATAGGGGTAGTGTGAATTCGCTGGCTGTCTATTGATGTTTCTTCCAACTGTTTTTTTAAAATACAACTGCAATTCTGGGGAAGAAATATGTGGCCATGAAGAGGGCATGTTTACATAGGAAGAGTGGGCTCTAGGAACATCACTTTGGGCAGCTCAAAAGTTCTGTTCCTAGAAAGTGAGTTAATAAAGACCTATTAGACTCTACCAAGTAGATGTGAAAGACTGTAGATCACAGTGCCGTACGCTCTAATGCTTCCAGGAAATTGCAAGCCCTCTGACCTGAACCTGCCGTGCCTTATTTTGGTAGCATGAGCTTAGATTGTTCGCTGGAAGATGGAGAAAGGAAGAGGCCAAAGGCTGGCTTGAGAAGGAAGGTCTCCATAGATTCCCTCAGCTGTTAGTGGAAAGACAGAAAGAGAGGCATCTTTAGAAGGAAGCTCTTCACAGGGGCACATGTCAACATTCTCAAGTAATACTGAGGAACACTTCCTGGCATGGCAGCTTGGCTGTAGATATTTATGATTTTTCAGTACCCTTCTTGGGATGTTTTTGGTCCAGGCAGACTGTCTCTCCAAAACTTCCCAGGTACAATTCAGAAGCTATGGGACTGTTTTCAATAGACAGTTGGCATGCAGTGGTCCTGTTTTTGGGGGCCAAAGAGTTTTAGCAGCATGGAGGTGGGTCCTTCTGGACTAGGTCTCAATGTCAAAAACTACTCCTAGGATATGTTCACACAGATGTAGCCTAAGTTGCCTTCTGGACAAAATAAAAGGCACCTGAAAGCTGAAGTGTTAAATCGCTTCGGTGATATTGCTTAGCTATGGTGATGTCAGCACAGGGTGAGAACAAGCCTCTAGAGTCATCTTCATCCCAGGACTTCTGTCTAGTTGTTAGAGAGCTCATGAGTAGGAGCCAACAGTGTGAATTTTAGAAGTGATGAAGGCTGTAAGTTGATAGCACAAATCCACCAATGGAAGTAAGGCAGCCATAGTAAAGAAACAAGCCCAGTGGAAATCCAATTTCAGTGGCACCAATGCAATGACTTGAGATCCCCAACAAACCAAGCACAATTATACCCAAAGTACATTCCCCATCTGACTGATGACTAATGCCCGAGCTGGCCTGAAGGTGCAAATGTACCCTTGTCCAGAACTGTAAATACTTCTTCAAATCCAGTGCTTCCTAAATTTGCCAATTTTCAGCTTGTGCAAAATGCAGGTGGAATGATAGTGCAAGAGGCAGCTGCCTGAGCATCATGCAGCGTCTGCTAAGGATGATGTGTAGCGACTTCTCATTCACCTGGGATGCTCTGGGAAAAGTGGAAGGTTGTAGGAAAAGTCTGTAAACTCACCTGTCTTGATGCCAGCTGGGCTGTGAGATGGGGAAAACAGGATGGGCTTTTTCCCAGTGTGTTGTAAATGGAGGAAAAAAATTGTCTAAAAATAAGAGTTGTAAATTGCTTTAGTGTTTTAAAACTTTCACTAATTTCAAAATCAACTGTGAGGGGTGAGCTTGAACACACTCCTAGTATCACAGTTCCTTGCTTTCACTCTGAAAACCTGTTTTTTCTTAGGTATGCTAAGGATATACTTTGATATTAGTCTACTTGTATCTTCTTCTGCCATCTTAATTTCTTCATCTGCTTGCACTGTTTATATCTTTGCTTTCTCTTACCTTAATTGTGTGCATGTTCTGCTCTTCCTCAGCACCTGCAATTTTTTGCCGTTTATGATTTTTTTTTTAAACTTATCTCTCCATATCTTTTTTAATTCTGTGTTTATTTGCTATGGTCTTTCTCTCCTCCTAGTGTACATATTGTTAGATAATATGCATCACCCTTGGATATGCTGTAATTGCTTTCTGAACAGTTTCCATTTCCTCTGTGTCCTTCCTTCCTCCCACTCCTCCCGCTAGGCGCTTAACCCACTGGATCTTCTCCAGCACTTCCCCATTCTTCTAAGTTCAAAGTCCTTGGGGGTTTTTTGTTCCTCTCGCAGGTTCAGACTGCAGTAATGAATCCAACTGTATTATGGTCATTAGTGAATCCTCCACCTCTGTCTCCTAACAGCTGCACTGAAAGTCAGAACTTGTCTTTCTTGACACCTTTTAATACATTGAGGATATAGTACATGACTGTTGCTTGATTTATTTCTCTCATTGTGTCCCTGTTCCTGTGTGTCTGGGTAGCTGAAATCTCCTCTTATTAGTTTTGACATTTTGCTATATCTCATAATCTTCTTGTTCTTTCTGATCCTATTTTTTCTGGTTTATATCCAGTCCATCCTACCACCTCGCTCTCCCCCTATTGTCTCGAATTTTGAGCCATGATGATCCTTTCAAACAACTGCAAAAAAACTTTTGGCTTCTTCAAAGTTTTGGCCTGTTGGAAAGAGAGAGTTTTGAACTAAGCCATTATGACCTGAACGGTCTCTGGCTTAGCAGAGTACATTCCCCTACCCGCGGCTCCCTCCTGCAGTGTTCTCAGCACTCTGGCCCCAAATCAAGCAATTAAGTACATGCTTAAGTTCAATCATGTGAGGAGCACCGTTAACTCAACAGGACTACTTACATGCTTAAAGTTGGCACAGGATTAAAATGCTTTGCTCAATCAAAATACCGGAGCTGGGATTTTAATGCGGCTCGGTTAATGAAGGCTACACATCCCTGAGATACGAAAAGTGCACAGTGACTCATTCTGGTAGACACCCGAGTGTGAAGGCAGAGAATTCAATCCCACATCTAGGTCTTAATTGCATGTGTCTGTGTGCATTTGCATACACACACACACACACACAGAGAGTTGTAGGGAGGGCAGCAATGTATTTGAGAGTACCTGGAAGACTCTAAAAGCCGTATTCGTTGCCAGTAGATGCAATAAGAAATTCTCATTGACTTTAAAAGGCACTGTTTTGGGGACTAAGGCAAATACTGAAACAGTATTTATCAAACAGCTCCATACCATGGACACATCTCTCACTGCAGTTAAACTTTACCATGTCTCATATGCCTCACACCTTGGGCACAAACTTCACAGAGGGCGATAGTTTGAATTAGCATCCTTCTTCTGGATTGTGTTAATGCCTGAAAAAATATTTAATGAAGCATGTATAAATCATCTAATTTTCCTACCCTTTATCCTATAGCCTGCTCAAAGTCTTTAAACATCGGAGTGATAATCCTATTGAGCATTTAAATAATTGTGTATCAACCCCTTCCATCACAGAAGACTTAGCAAACAGTGCATTTGACTATTGTATTTCAGTTGTAGGGCGAACATTGTCAAAATTAATATCCATATGAGGCAAGGATATTTATTCTAATCTGTGTCTTGTGGTTTTCAATAATGTTTTAAAGAAAATTAAATCACCCCTGAAAACTGAATTCTCAGGGTGAAATTACATATCGTCATAGCCATGATGTGTCACATTCATTTTGTTACAAGTGCATATATCAGCTTAGATTTATTTTAGCATGGCTTATGCTTTCCAAACTCAGGTTTTAAAGGTTCACTCTAAATAGTATTTCAGCAAAATGCATCTGGAGAGACAGTTGGATCTCATTTATAAGCATCTCTCACTTTCTGCCTTATACCATAATAAATGTTCTTGACTGCAAGATTTTAGATGAGATCAATTGTACTTGCTGCTTATCCCCTTCTCTACTGGCAAGTCTGAAAAAAAGATGATTTCTTTTTCATAGCCTTTTAAAAGGGAGGACTCACTTGACTCATTTTTTTAAAGTAGATAATTTAATATTTTTGGAATTACTGGTTGAATTCCATCTGTAAGATGGCATTTATTGTAAAAAGCAAAATATGAGAACTGCTCACATCACAGCTGCTTTCTTTCAATGCCATGAACTATTTGCCATATCAAAGAAATTGTCTCCAAAGTTTTCTTTTAAAATATGTTATAGTTTTTAATGGTTAGCTTCTAAAAACTGAATTCATAAAATGCATGAAGAGCTCTAGATCCACAGCAGCCTTTCATGAACTTGCAAGCAGTCCTGGCTTAGGGAAAAATTTCCCCCACAGCATCAAGGCTGTCTCTCCTCTCTCACCTCCTCCCCATTCCCCCAAAGGCCAGTAGGCTGAGGGTGGGGAAGAGGTTGGGAGGGGACAGAGCTGGATAGCTGCCTGCAAATGACCTAATGGACTGAGATTAAATAGAAAATAATGAAAGATTGTGTTTGTCTGAGATACTTGTGTAATCCCATGGAAACTCGTGGAAGTTTTGTAACAAAATAAAATAGTCTTTGAATGGAAGGTGACATAAAAGGCAGACAGATTCCCAATGTTTGCTTTGTTATCCAAATACCAATGCACCCTACATGTTCCTCAACTTCCAGTATTGCCAGTCTGTGATCAGACTTATCAGTGAAGTGTGGAATGCTAGTCAAGTGATTGACTAGCATTGATAGTCAAGTCAAGTGAGACCCAAAAATTTGTCCCCCAACGACAGAAAAGTGTCTGTGCTAAGCATTTGATGCCATCATCAACAGACCACACTTTTTAAATTAGAAGTCATACACCAAGAGATACATAAACTAAACAACACGTTTTTCAAAAGAAGACTAGGGGGGAGCCAAACCCAACACTGTGACATGACCACAGGGTTGATTTTCACAGGCCATCAGAGGAGTGTGAATTCTCCTCAGCCCTCCTAGTGAACATCCCCATTCCTGTTTGCCATGTTCATGCCAGTGGGACTCCACCTGAGCAGGTGACTGCTCAGCTTGCCACAGCAGGGATTTTGTCTAGCTGTGTCAGACAGATGTTAGCGAAGAGTTAGTGTGCAGTGCCACTTCATGATGAATTGGGAGGGGGGGGCGATAGTTGCCAGCTTTCTAAGAAGTCTGGGGTCCTGCTACACTGTAAACTTGCTGAGATACACTGCAGAGCAATGTGAAAAGAGGACAATCAAGTTTCTCTACTCCTAGGTCAAAGCGCTTTCCCTCTGCTCATACATAAATAAGGGATCTCTCCCTTGCAGATGAGTACCATAATAGAAAAATGTTTCACAGTGTTTTGCCCTAATCAGATAAATCGGCATAACAGACATCTCTCTTGGCTGAAATGTCAGCTTTCTGCAAAATCAAATCTATTCCATGTTTCTGATCATAATGCAAAATTAATGGAATTTCATGTCAGTGAGAGTGAATATGGAACAACTCCCCATCTAACAGAACCATAGTTGCAGTTTTTAAGGAGGATTCATCAGAAATAAATGTTATAAATTTAATGGTGGAGTGGTAACAACTTCCAGCAGGTGATCTAGAGAAGGAGCTGCAAGGTCTGGAGGAAGCCTGTAAATTCTCATTGTCATAAATTTAAGAAAAAAACAGGAAATGGGGAAGAGTTATCTTGCAAGCAATCAGCTTTCTGCTGCCAGCTTATCTACTAAACTTGCCACCAGCAGTTGCAGTAAATGCAAGTGTGAGGAAAGACCACAAAGAATGGGGGAAAAGGTGTATGTTAAAGAAGTACCTTACATTTAAGTAGAATTATTTGATGTTAAATAGAATTTAGTGTAAGAAGGTGCAGAAACGATATCTGCTTAGATTAAAAATAACTGAGCAGATCATGGAAGTACCCCTTGATAAGGTCTTGCAACACATTTCCCTAATTTCCCTTCACGCAAGGATATATAACCTGGCATCTGCTGGTAAAAAGATGAATGAGTGTGAGTGTAGGGTGTTCACAAGGTCATTAGTCATTTTTAAAGAATGATTCAAATATGGCTTATTTATAAAGAGAAGGTAGAAAGACCGACGCCACCTCTTCTGCCTGGGGTTTGCATGTAACCCATATATTTAACCCTTGATTATTATGAGTGAGCACCCAGCTGGCAGGTTACCCTGAGAGGGGGAGCAGGGCCTGGTAGCTGATTCTCTGCAAGTCTCAGGCAGATCCGCAGAGCCCGCTAGGTCAGGCACAGCGTGGCATGATCACAACCGCACTGCTTCCAGGGTCAGCGCTAGTAAGTCAGAAGCAGTTTTAGCTACTTCTCCACGGCTGATTGATCAATTAATGACTCCTACAAGCCCGAGCCTGCTCCTTACAGTGAACCGTGAGTCCTGGGGTGCGTGTTTCAGAGGCAATTAACTGTCCCTCGGCAGAATCAGCTAGGCTCATTTGCTCTGGCTTGGTCCCAGTGCCCCGCTGAGCACCGCAGAGCTACCCTCACAGCTTCCCATTATTCCTCCCAGGGCTGTGAATTCCAGGAGGTTTATTAACTTCCCCAGCAGCACTTTGGGAGCAGAGCAAGCCCGCTCGGATCTGGGGCTGCGTGCCAGAAATCCTTGATCAGAGGGTGCTAGGGAGCACCGTGAGGAGACTGAAACTGTTCTCTTCTCGGCTCCATCTCATGCCGAACGCTGGCTGACTCCTGGTGCTTCAGTATCTCTGCACTGTATCCCCGCTAGTCCTGTTTTAGGGGGTTGACATTAGTTTGGCTTGTTATACCCCAGATAATGGAGAATTTTATCTGTAACATTTTTGGAACTCGTCTCATTGGCAGATGGAAGAATTAATTTTTCCAGGGGTGGTTTCTGTGTGGCCTAGTGACTCCACAGTGATCTCAACCCTAAAGCCTATCGACTGGGAAGTGACTGGATGATGTTAACTGCATGTAGGGCATACAACCCAGTATTAAGGTTGAGATACTTAATCCAATATTTAAGAAGCCAAACCCTTTTGTCAAAGACTGCATACAAGAGAATCACTTCCAGAGGTGATCAAAGGCACACATAAGGTGGATATGTAGCCTTTTAACTACCACGGATAAAAGACGAGTCCCTCCCTCCTCCTGGATTCAGCATCCTCTGCAAGCAGAGGTGAGAACTGGCTGACGCAGCTATGCCAGCTAGACAAATCCAAATCCTCTGCTTTCTATGAGATGCATGTGGGTGTCAAAAAATTTAAGCAAGGTACTGTATCAGCTATTCTATGCAGCACCTGCATAAATCAAAGATCTCAAGACCCAGAAGTGAAAGTGCATCCTTCTTTTTTTTCCCCTTCTTCATGTTAAAGAATACTGCTTTCTTGTTCTGCCAGTGTAGAATGAATTTATGTGCTTGTGAAAAAACAGTTCTGATAATAGTTCCTGAAACCTTAAAATGAGTTCACAAATTGGTCTTTTATGTTAAGAAGTGCTGCCAAAGTTACAGACGTGGGTTTTGGAGGAACTATTGTGTGTAGAAACCTGTTGCTGTAAACACTCTTCTGTTTTATTCCTGTCGCTTGGTTTTTATGTTGTTATGTGCAATAGGGAAGGTAATAAGAAGAGCAAAAGAATAGCTACTAGAACAATTACGACATTTAAGGAAAAAGGAAAA
The DNA here is from genome assembly GCA_013400835.1 of Zapornia atra. NCBI lineage: Eukaryota > Metazoa > Chordata > Aves > Gruiformes > Rallidae > Zapornia > Zapornia atra. Next base: position 24,951 of record VZTU01026895.1, read on the forward strand.
CAGCAGTGAAACAACTGTAGCTAAGGAAGCCTATTTGGTCTCTGTACTTCCTTGAGAATATCTAGCCTATGCATTACTCTGTGAAGGCAGTCACAACAGTTGAATTACTGTCAGAAAATCCCTATTTCTATGGAAAAAATGGGAACAAAGTAGTTGTGCTAAACTGAGATGCAACAGCAATTACTTTCACAATACAGGACCAGAAAAACCCACTTTTTTTCTTGTCGCTGGCTCATGAATGTTTATGTCTTCTAGTTGGGGTAATCTGATCGTCTAAATCAAACCACCATCAACTTGCTGATTTTATTCACAACAGTATTTTTAATTTCGTCGTTACATGATCTCAGTTTTAGCTTAATAAGTAATGGTCTTTCAGTCTTAATGTGTTTATTGAATCTGTACATTTGCCGAGCAAATGCCTTTGAATATGCAATAAGGAAAACTGGATAGACTAATTTGTTCTTTCCAACTGTATCTGTTTCAGCATGTCAAGAGTGAAAGTAATATCAGCTACAGGATTTATGTACCAATGATTTCTCATCTTTCTAATGAAAACGTTCAAAAGGAAGGAACTGAGAGGAAGAAAACCTCTGTCTTTTGAGAAAATAAAAAAAAAGTTTCCAGTGAAAATTAAGAGATCAATGGACAGAAATAGTTACTGCAGGTGGCTTCGAGGAAAATCCCTCTCATGGAAAGCAGACAATATATTGGGGGCTGGTGAGGTGACAGTACTTGATTCTCCATGGTGCACAATGAAGAGTGAATTCACCCCACAACATTCATGTCTTAATTTTGAAGCATTACTACTCTGGTAGTTTCATTCTTCTACTTCTGTGGACCCTGAAATATTGCTGTGAACAGAACCAACCCCCGATTGCTCACAATTCTCAGTGTGACTGCTCCAGTAGTCAAGACTATTAACGCCTTTTCCTCCCCTCTTCCTCTTCTCCATGATTCAGGAAACAACCTGTAATGAATGTTTCATTTTCGTGAACAACTAGTCTCCAGTTTACTGTGTTTTTATACAAAGGAAAATTCTGATTAACCAGGTCTTGGAAGATGCACCAGAATCTGGCAGGTTTCATTTCTGCATGCAGGTAAGGTATTTAAGCTTAGAGGCACTAAAAACGTAGAAGTGCTGTGTTGGTTTGACCCTGGCTGGAGGCCAGACACCCACCAAAGTCACTCTATCACTCCCCTTTTCAGTTGGACAGGGGAGAAAATATGTATTGAGATGCTTAGGAGTCGAGATAAGGACGGAGAGATCATTCTGCAAGTAGTGTCATGGGCAAAACAGACTCAACACAGAATAAAAAAAAATAAAAATCTAATTTATTACACAGATACACGCTCTAAAACCAGAGTAGGATAATAATAAGTACAACCAAATCTTAAAACACACCCCCCACATCCCACCCTTCTTTGCAGAATTAACTTTATTAATTTCTCTCCCTTTTTCCCCCCATTGTGGCACAGGGGGAGACGAGGATGAGAGTTTCAGTCAGTTCCTCACAAGTTGTTTTCCTTCTTAGGGGACATTCCTCACACCCTTCCCCTTCTGCACCATGGGGTCCCACCCACAGGAAACAGTCCTCCATGAACTTCTCCAGCATGAGTCCTTTCCCACGGGGCTTCAGCCCTTCACCAGCTGCCCCAGCGTGGGGCACTGCTATGGGGTGCAGTCATAAATCATAGAATGTCTCTCCGTTTCTCAGGCCCAGACTGCTCCAGCCTGGTCCTCTATGAACACGCAAGTCCTCCCAGCAAACTTACTCCCGTGTGGCTCTCTGAGTCTCTCTCTCTCTCTCTCCATGGGCTCCAGGTCCTGCCAGGAGTATGTTCCAAGGCGAGTCACAGTGTCTAGCACCTCCCGCTACAGTGTGGGGCCTCTCCACGAGCTGCAGGTGGGGTCTCGGCCTTTTCCATGGGCTGCGGGGGGGACACCCACTCTACCCTGGGTTTCCCCAGGGCCTGCAGGGGCATCTTTCTCTCCTGCATCTGTGGTGCCTCCTCTTCCCCCTTCACTGACCTTGGTGCCTGCGCAGTTTCTCACATCTTCTCACTCCCTTCTCTGGTGGCAAAAAGTAGCTGCTTGCGGGTTTTTTTTCTCTTAAATGTGATTCCCAGAGGCGCTGAGACCATTGCTGATGGGCTCGGCCTTGGTCAGCAACAACTCTGGCCTTGAGCCGGCTGGTGTTTGCTCTGTGGGGCCTGCAGAGAGCTTCTAGCTGCTTCTTGCAGAAGCCACCCCTGCAGCCCTCCCCCCCACCTCCACCAGAACCCAGCCACACAAAACCACAAGTGCAGATGGACTTCCTAATAGTTAGGATGAGTGTGTTATTGTTAACTTAGGCAGTGTGTATTAAATGGCAGCTAGTGTTGGCGGGTATCTCTGAGGAACGGGCCTTTGTTGTTTGCAGGGGGCTGCACATGCCTGAGTCCTTGCAGTTAGTGCCAGTTGATTGCCAGTTGTGTGCATGATGCTGCTGTCAGGAGTTAGATCTCATGTTTTGGATTATAAACTGGGTTTTAGAGAATTACCCCCAGGCTTTTCAGTGACTCTCCTTATTACTAACACAAGTGAATCAGCTGGTAGGCGAGCTTTGCTAATTTGGACTGATAATTGGTACAGCAGAGCTGCTCAGTACTTACTGGCACCTCCCGCAGTTCTGCCTTCGGTCATTTAGCAGCCCATGCATAAGTCATGGAAATGGTAGAAACCTATTACTGAGCATAGCTGCCATCAGTCCTCATGATGAGGAGTTCCCTCCAAAAGTAACTTCAGTTTCCTTCAGTAATAGCACTTCTTCTTTGGTTGGTTGCTTTTTGGTTTTTGGGTTTTTTTAAACTTTAGGCACTGCTGGTGCTAAAAGAAATAAAATCCACAGCATCAGACTTATTTCAAAATTAGAGATTTAAGTAGGTTGAAGAAGGGTTTGAAAAGCCAAGGAGAATAACTGAATGAAAGGAAAGTCAGGAGACGGTCGTTCAAGAAATGATCAGAAGGAAACCTCTAACTTTTTGTGAAGATGTATTTTTGAAACCTGTTTCTCTGTACAGCTGAGGGGTTTTGTTTGTTTTCTCTCATCTAGGTTAAAGGTCAATCATTTAATGATCTCTGCAGAAGCTTTATCTGCCTTCACCTTCCTCTAAGCTCAGACTATTAAAATGATGTATCTGAGTAATTTCTTTGTATATAGAAATAGTTAGGTCAATTGTACCTGTATACCAAGAATTGTAATTAAAATCAAATTGAAAAAAGGAAAAACAGAAAGTTGAGAGTGCTACATTACCCTGCCTTGCTAGCCCAGATCCATCAATCTTAAAAAAAAAAAAAGGATTTGTCTGGCTGTAATTATATATGACTAATAGCAGAAATTTATTCTAGATCTCATTCATTTTGTATTATCCCTATTTGTAAGATGAGCAATTGAAGGGACCTTGATCAAGGAGGATATTTAAATTGTTTGCTGCTTAATGAAAGGGAGAACAGAGATCAAGTGATAAGCGAGTTGTACCTAAGAGAAAAGAATCAGTTAAGGGAGTGCAATGATTAGTGAGATTTTTATCTGTGGACAGGGGAGAAATCTAAACCTGTTCATTCAGATTCCAGTCTACTTTACCTCTCCCACTCAGTGAGATAAAAGCTTAATTTGAGATTCGTATACAAGAGAAAAATCTGCATTAATCTAGCATGGGCCACATTTCCAAATGCAAAACTAAGTCCCTCTGTTGAACAGTGGGTTCACAGCAATCTTTAACTGGAGACTTGGGAATGGCAGGGCTAATACATTCACAGAAGTAATAACCTACTTGTGAGTGACAGCCGAAAAAAAACAAACCCTGAATGCATACTAAGGCTTTGCTGCCTGTCATGTCCTTAAGACTTGTTCAATATTTTTCTGAGCCAACAAGCTTGGAGGAAAAGTTCATGAAAAGTTTTTTCCATGATTTTATATATATATATACACATACATATAAAGGTATAAGTTTATACACAGAACCTTTGTATTTACATTTAAACACTTCTGTAATTACAAGAATAAATACGTCACATTCCTGCATTCTTCTGTTGCACCCAATGACATTTCAACACAGTTGGCTTTGTAGATACCCTTTGGCAGTTGCTTGAATTCACTCTGATAACTGTAGTTGATTTTTTTCCAATAAAAGCACTGTAGCAATTTAGAAGGGGGTGGTAGAAGCCACAGCCATATGGTGGCTGTTGCAAAATGGGCCCTATTAGGAGCCCTACACTTAGTATTCCAAACACTTGATTTGAAATGAAGGTTTTATCAGAACAAATAAACAAACAAACACTGGAACTTTCAAATAGACTCAGATTGGTCAGTTTGTTGCTGTTAAATTTGAAGAAAATCAAGTCAGTGCAGCATTTTGAGGCCAAATAGTGTGTGCCAGGCAGTCTTACTTATTTGGAATCATAGAATCAATTTGGATGGAAAATACCATCAAGTCCCACCCTTAATGTAACACTGACAGTTCCACCACTGAACCATGTCCCTAGGGACCACATCTACGTATCTTTTAAATACCTCCAGGGATGACGACTCGGTCACTTCCCTGGGCAGACTGTCCCAGTGATTGACAACCCTTTCAGTGAAGACATTTTTCTTAATATGAAATCTGAACCTCCCCTGGCACAGGTTGAGGCCATTTCCTCTTCTCCTTTAGCTTGTTACTTGGGAGAACAGACCGACACCACCTGGCTACAACTTCTTTTCAGGTAATTGTAGAGAACAGTAAGGACTCTCCTCATCCCCTTCTTCCCCAGGCTAAGCAACCCCACTTTCCTCAGCCGCATCTCGTAAGACCTGTGCTGTAGACCCTTCACCAGCTTTGCTGCTCTTCTTTGGACACTGTTCAGCACCTCAGTGTCTGTCTCTTAGTGTCTTGTAGCCAAAAACTGAACACAGTATTTTAGGTGCAGCCTCACCAGTGCCAAGCACGGTGATATAATCACTTCCCTAGTCCTGCTGGCCACACTATTTCTGATACAAGCCAGGATGCTGTTGGCCTTCCTGGCCACCTGGGCACACTGCTGGCTCCTGTTCAGCCAGCTGTCAAATAACACACCAGGTCCTTTTCCATCAGGTATCTGTAGCTCAAACTTAAGTAAAAATTTAGTTTTCTAAGTCTCTGTTAACTGAAACAAAAGCAGCAGTATCTAAATAACAGTGAAATGGGAGAAAAAAACCAGTGTTTACTTTGAAACTGCAGTTTACTGACTTAGATTCCCAGAGTGAAATAAAGGAATTTGGTCATGAGATCCAAATTTATTGCGTGAGATGATGTGACATTTTCAGTGTGCCTTCCACCTGAATGCTGTTGTTAAATCTTCAAACTCACCTCTTCAATGAGCCATGTGGAGAAAATTGAGCTAGGGCAGTTATGGTGACTTTATTCCACCTCAAAATCCCCTTCCATTCAGTTAGGTCACTGCACTATTTGAGTATCTGGAGAGCAGACCAGGATTGGGATGAATATTTTTCCTGTACCATGGAAGCAAATGGAGAGTCCTGAAATGCCACAACTTGCTTATGACCTGGATCTGAGTTAGTATCTGTGTCAAGAAGCAATTCACCCACGGCCATTCATTTAGCTCATCAGATATTCAGCCCACTCTAAATATGATTTTAAAGTTAATTATCTCACCTTTTCTTTGTGTGATAGAACATCCTAATTAATGGTTGGTTAGCCAGGTTTCTTGTTTCCGTTGGCTGTGTGGAAAAAAGATATTAACCTCTGCCACCTCCCACCCCAAATCAACATTGTTTTGAAGGTTCAGGAATATTACCCAATCTTTAATAAACAGCGACAGAATGCATTGTATTTTTCCATCCTCTGCAATGGAAAAGGCCTGTAACAATATACCTATAGGAGACACAGGCAAGAAAACATCCCTATGAGATTGTGTTTCTAGCAACTGAGTTGCCTATGCTAACTAAAAGCCCACAGTGGGGGAATTTTCTGTTTTCTTTATTGTTTATTATAAATTCTTGGTTGGGTTAGATATACTCTATTACATCTGGATGTAGATATACATTACATAATAGATATACGTTACATCTGAATGATAAATCCATTCAGATATAAAGGACAGAATATTCTCAGTCTTTTGGATATACATGCAGGTAGCTGGCCCGTCAGTACTTTTGTTGTGTGGGTGGCTGCCTCATGGGGATGAAATGGATCAACCCAACTCATTTAATCGCAGTAAATGAGCAAGCATCAAATGGTGAAGTCTATATTTTGACCTAACATGGCTATGAGCCATTCACAAAGAGAGAGTGAGAGCTCTGTATTCCCCTGAACTGCTCTTGCATATATCTTTAATATCATTCCTCTCTATAATACACTTCTATCCTATGTTATGTTTTATGAGTAAATCTTCCAGCCATGGGAATTTACAATTAAAATCACCTCCACATCGATGACATTTCTGGTATTAGCTCTGTCCCTTATTACCCTACTTCTGTTTAAGCCTCTTAGATGTGAAATTGAAATGGTTAGCTGTACATGGTAAAACAAGTAAAATCCATTTCTAAAAGATGAAACTTTCTGGTGCATTGGCTGGGACTAAACTCAAGGGCGGTAAATTTTCAGTGTGGTATGTAGGGAGTTAGCTACACGACTCATTAACATTAATTCCCATCTGTAAATAATTTTGAAATACTTTAACTAGCAGGGGAGCTATTTCATCTTTTATACTTAGCTGATTGTAAAAATGTATGCTGAAACCATCTGGCCTTAGTGTTTTGTTGGACTTCAGACTTTTAATAGCCAGTCTGATTTCCTTCACTGAATTGGGGTTTTCTAATCCCTGGCTCAATTCTCCTTCCAAACTAGGTAATACCGTGTTGCTATTTGCTTGTCAATCAATCCCTATCTATCTCACCAATTGAGATGAATAACAGAGTTGCTATAAAAACTTAGGCAGGCTTTGGGCCTAATTCTCATTCACGCTGAAGTTGCTTTACACTACTCCTGTTGCTCGTTTACTGGGTGTAAATGCAATTTACTGCCTGAGCAATATAAAACGACTGTAACATAAATGAGAATCACATCCCCTATGTTCAGAGCAGCTAACAACTTCAAATTGCTGAGCACTGTTTTCCCCCAGGATTTCGCGTACTAGGATTTCAATGCATATAAAGAACACAACAAGCCAATTAAAAATGAAGATATTAAATGAGAAATTGAATGGTTATTTCTAAGGTCTGTTTAGAGCTGATTTTTCCAAACAATGGGACTGATTAAGCCTGGCTGTTACAAACAGGCCGACTTCATCTAAAGTTCAGCCCTGCGTGAAGCTTGGATATTTGCCACAGTGCATGCAATGAACTCTCCGTATTACTTGGAGAAGGATGACTGTATCTCAGAGGTGCATGCAGGCCTCCCTGACTCACCCGGTGATGCTTCCCTTCCAGGGACTGTCACTAAGATTCAACAATTATTAAGTAGCGATGCACAACGGTGTGATTTGATAATGGGTGAGTGGGGGGATAATGGCAAAAGTAACTTGAAACTGTAGTTACCACGAATGGCAAAGCAGACACTGCTACCTCACACCTTCTCCCATTTCTGAAGTAATGTTCTTTATTGCCTAAAGACTTAAAAAAACATTTTCATTATCATGCCCTGAAATGACTGTGAAGATTTAAGCTGATGCTGGTCTATACTATGGAAAAATATGATGGCAAGTGTACTGTGGAGTGGTTTATTCCAGTTCAGACAGAGGTCAGGCATCCCCATGTTCTTCTTACACCCCTGTTATATCAGCATGAATACCCATTTTGATGTGAAGTCCACATTCCTTCCCCCTCCTCCTTTTCTTTTGACCTGCTGAAGACACTTCAACAACCCACATGCTAATAGAGAATCGTTCCGTGGTGGAAAGCACAGACACAAAAAGACAGATTTGTTAATACGTGAATCCTTATATGCCATACTCAAATTGGCCTCTGTGCTCTGTGGACTGCTTCACACCTATAAATCTTGTGCTGAGTCTTCTCTCACCAGCTGCTAGTCAGCTGATTTCAATCCAACCTTCACCTTGCTGAAGAACATAGGGAACGTAGTGTATATATCATCTCATACAAAGATTAATTGCCTTTCTTTGTTGCTAAATAACAGCCCGGTTGTCTGACTTAGAGCTGTGTTAAGGTGTGCACATCGTAGTCCAGATCCCTCCTCTGCTACAGCAGCTTTCTCTGACAGTGCAGTGGTGTTTCAGCAGTACTCTCCTCATGCTAACGAGCTCTTGAGGATGGGTTCTGTAAAGGAAAACCCATGTGGTTCCTCTCCCAAACGAGCCGGCGTGTTCCTGTTGCACACACACACGGGCACAAAAAGAATCAGGAAGATTTATCTCTATCTAAAAGTGACTTCTGCACTGCATATAGACCTGTGCCTATAAATTACTTCACTAAATTTTAAATGAAAGGTAAAAATAATCCCACTGCTCCTGCTGTTGTACGTACACAACAGGCTTTATGGGTGCTAGCAAACAGAATCCTCCTCTTATTCTTTGGCACTGAACATTGTGATTTACACCAGCGTAATTGAGAGTGGAATATTTCCCTATTTCCCACTCCAGATAAATCATTGTAAGTAGGAAAATATGTTTGTGATGCTGCTCCTGCTATCATAACTGTCTGTTTTGCTATGAGAAAAAAAAAATCTATATAAATGTTTTAGAGCAGAGTTGATCATCATATATTACTTAGGCAGTTATGATTAGTTTTGCATATGTTAAAACACTGTAACATTATTTAATGCTGTGGTGAATGTAGGAATTACTAGTGCCATCTATTGTTGGAAAATGTAGGCTTGTAAATGTTAATTTGCATATTCTATGGTAAAGTAGCATTAAAAATTTAATATTTTACTGAGTTTTATTGCAAAATGAAATACTTTACGTAATTGCAGGTTTGGAATGTTTGTACTTTGCATTCTTTGAAATTTGTCAGTCTTCAGAAAGAAGATCCCTGGGTTTTATTTTCATTGCCACCTCTAATTTCCAGACCAGGCTTCTCAAACACATGCACTTTACACGACACCATCTTTAGTTAAAAATATCAGCAACCTTGAGACCAAGGACCAACAGGCTTCCCCCCACGTGTTTTAGCAAAGTGCCCTGCACACATCATGCTTTATCAGTAGGAGCTTGGGTGGTGTGTGTTTTTTCTTTTTGAGCACATTCATTTGATAAGAAGGGAAATGCAGACTTTGAAAACTTCCTGTGTTTCTTTACCTCTGACAGGAGTCATTTTAACAATTAAAAATTAATCATGCAAGAAGGAGTAGCTGTATCACAGAATCATCAAGATGATGCTAAATGAAAACTATTCCATTTCTGCCTGGCAAAGTGGCTTCCCTGTGACAAATCAGCATTGCTGTTCTGCTTGGGGTAAGTTACTCCATAAGAAAAAAGTAAGATTTCAGTATAGAACAATTTACTTTTAAGTTATAAACTGTGTGGTTTTGCTTTAAGTGAAATGTGAAATAATCCCTCACTGCCTCACAAATATACATATTTTTCCCTTCTGTTTCACACAAACTATAACATTTTGGAAATGACACTTTTTTTTTTTTCTTTTTTTTCCCCTTATGGATCTGTAATAACAAGAATAGCAAGACACAATTCCATCTAGCCTAAGAAGTTAGGCAGTTTGAGACTTTTCAGATTGTTTTATTTTCCCCTGAAATTGATTTAACAATCAGGTATATCTTAGCTGTAATCTTGTTTATTTTAGAAAAATGTATATGAAATCCTGTTTTCTTGAATATGGTGTAAAATACGAGACACCAGATAACATTTTACTCTGAGTCCTCTGGTTTTGATTGCTCTCTTATGTGTACAACAATTAATTATCCTGCTGTTTCCTGTGTTTTCCTTCTGGTATATGCACATGCAGGTATAGTACTTTCAGCTCAGATCATGTATTGCCACTTCATTTTGAACTTTGAGCACATGTCCTGCGAGGAGTGGCTATGGGCTTTGGGGTTTGCTAGTTTGGGGAAAAGGAGGCTGAGGGGCGACCTCCTGGCTCTCCACAGGAGGGAAAGTGGAGAGGGAGGTGATTAGCTCTTCTCCCAGGGATCCAGTGACAGGACACATGGGGGATGGTTCAAAGCTGCACCAGGAGAGTTTTAGACCAGACATGAGGATTCATTCTTTACTGAGAGCATGGTCAGACACTGCAACAGGCTTCCTGGAGAGGTGGTCAATGTCCCACACCTGTGAGTATTTAAGAGGCATTGGGACAGTGCCCTTAGTAGCATGCTTTAGCTTTTGGTCAGCCCTGAATTGGTACTGGAGTTGGACTAGATAATTGTTGTAGGTACCTTCCAACTGGAATATTCTAAGATTCACTTGCTGCCCACCCTTAGTTAAAAAAAAACCAAAAATCAGAAATTTAACCATTTCCTTGTTTGCTTGACTGGACTAGCTGGCCTTGCTAACCCCATCAGCTTTTGAAAATCTGTGTTCCTGTGTCAGTTAAAGACTGAGCAGTTATATGCCATTCAGCTTCCTGCATAATAGCTGAATTGTGAACAAAACATTAAATTTAGGCTTTTCAGTTGAAATATTTACCTCCCTGGTATTTTTATGGTACCTGGGGCAACGGAAAAGATAGAGACTTCAGTATGTACAATGCAGATTAATAATCATATCATAGTTACATCGTGCTAAGTTTCATAAAGAAAAGACTCACAGGCAAAAAAGAATTCTTAAACTTGAAATGTAAAGACAGAGGGAGTGCTCTAATCCAAAAATCACAACCTTTTTGGAGAAGTTGAGCTACACACTGTAGCTTCATTTATAGCATTGAGTTGAACCTTTCGGCTTTGGTTGCTATCAACAGATGAGCCACTGTCAAAAATACAAAAGAACTGTTTTTCAAAAGAATCTTATCAACAGCCACAGGCAATTTCAAAATATAAGCCCCAACTGTTTAAATAAAAACATCCTGGCAGATTTTCAGTTGCCAGATTTCTTTAATGCTATTCTTAAATTGGATAAAAGTTTTATGGAGCTGATTCTTCACTCAAGATAAAAATCTATTAAGCTGCTTTATAGATCTTATAGCTGAAATAATTAGGTGTCACAAGGCAAAGCAGGGGTCACATATAAGGACAGTTACAGAATCACAGAATCATAGGGGTTGGAAGGGACCTCGAGAGATCATCGGGTCCAACCCCCCTGCCAAACCAGCTCCCCAGATCATATTGCACAGGTTGGTGTCCAGACAGGTCTTGAATATCTCCAGAGAAGGAGACTCCACCACCTCCCTGGGCAGCCTGTCCCAGGGCTCTGTCACCCTCACTGTGAAAAAGTTCTTCCGCATGTTGGTGCGGAACTTCCTGTGCTCCAATTTGCAGCCATTGCCCCTTGTCCTGTCCCCACAGACCACTGAAAAGGGGCTGGCCAATTCCCCCTGCATCCCATGCCTAAGATATTTATAAACACTAATTAGGTCCCCCCTAAGTCTTCTTTTCTCTAGGCTGAATAGACCCAGCTCACTCAGCCTGTCCTCATAGGGGAGATGTTCCAGGCCCCTAATCATCTTCGTAGCCCTTCTCTGGACTCTCTCCAGGACAGTTGGGAGTTTTATAGATCAGGTGTGTTCATAACTACTACATGGGCAACCCAGCTGAATGAAAACTGCTGGCTCCTCAGATCCATTAGAATCACTGTGACCTTTTTGGAAGGTTTAAAGCTACTTACTTAAGCTAGATGTTGCTGAGATGTCTAATACCACTTGCACATTCCCCACGTTATCTTATAGTGGTACAGCTTTGATTAGCTCTGAAATTCAACCATATTTCCTTCCACATTTTGATTTACAAATCTAGGAACACTGTTTAAATTTATCACTATCTGATGCCTCGAGTTGTCAGAATGCCAGGTGAAGCCATGTATGTCATCATGCTCGATTGGAGGAGATAATGGCAGAGAGCTTGAGCTGCAGGAAGCTACAGGAAGGTACAGAAGACTGCCTCAGCTCTGCTTGACAAGTGTGAAGCTCCAGCAATGTTTCAGGGACTCCTGGACAAGATATTAATGTCATTGTGGTTATGTATTCACATCTTGATAAATGCTACCTCATGCATACATCTTACAGATTGAACATGTACAAAGAACAAGAACTATTTTTCAAAAGTTACTCAGGGTAATGGGATTCACTTTCAGCCCAGCCCTGTAATGAAATATGACAAATGAGGAAAACTACTGAGGATAACCTTTGAGAAATTAAAAAATTATAAGGCTTATAGATGTGTTTTTTGCCTGAGTGTCTACTTTTACCCACAAAATGGCAAGCAAAATCTTTCACAGGCTTAGCCAGAGAACACAAAGCTGCATGCAAAGTTTTGGTTGGTTTTTTTTTGGTGGTGTTTCTTTTTTTTTTTTTGGTGGGGGGGTGGGTTTTGTGTTTGTTTGGTTTTGTTTGTTTTTATTGAGACTTTTTCAATGGACTCATGTGATAGAGATCAAATTTGAGATGATACCCTGGTATGGTGGGTTAGCTGTGGCTAACAGCAGAACTCCCACACAGCTGCTCTCTCACAGAAGTAAAAAAAGATAAAACCCCATATGGGTCAATATGAGGACAAGGAGATAACTCACCAGTAACTGTCGTGGGCAAAACAGACTTGCCTTGCAGAAAATCAATTAATATTGACAATTGAAATAGAGTTGGATGATAAGGAAAAAGACAAAACCACCTTTCCCCCACCCTCATACTCCTTTTCCAAATCATTCTTTCATTCTCAACTTCTCTATCTCCTGCCCCCACTCCTAAGTGGTGCAGGAAGAATAGAGGTTTTGGTCAGTCCATAACACCTCCTCTCTGGTGCTCCTTCCTCCTCACACTTCCTCCTGCTCCAGCATGAGTCCTTTCACAGGCTACAGTCCTTCAGGGTAAACCTGCTTCTGCATGGGCTCTCCAGGAGCTCTGTCAGGAGTCTGCTCCACCATGGCCTGCTCCAGGAGCTAAAAGGGAATCTCTTCTCCAGCACCTAGAACACCTCCTCTCATTCCTTCTTCTCTTTGGTGTCTGTAGGAATGTTTCTCTCTTCTTTTAGCCTCTTCATCTGTGTGCTACTTTCTGGCCTTAAATATGTTTTCATGGAGGTGAGACCACCTCTGCATCTTCTGGCTACCAAAACCTTGATACCTGCACCAAATACCACCTGGTCCATGTGAGTTTCCATTCTACACACAAGATCTGGAGAAGATAAAGCATAACCCTATGTAAGCCTGGTAATTAAAAGCCTGCACTCTACAGGGAATAGGATCTCAGGTCAATATGGAAACTCTCTTATCATTTTTTATGTGAGTGAAGCTAGAAAATAATAGTGCTATTTTGTGGCCATCTGTGTGGCTCTAGTTGACAAAAAGGTTATAAACTAATGAGGGTACAGGGATTTGGACACACTGACTCACTGGCAGTAGACACTTCCTATCCTATGGGACTATGGTTTTACTCACACACATGAGGTTTGGTTGGGGTTTTTTTCTAAAATAAGTGAAGACAGAAATTACAGACAATGAGCAAGTGTCTACCTCTAGTCTGGAGTGGACTTGTTATAAGGATGGGTACTGTGGAGACCCAGGAGAAAAGATACCTCAGCCTGTGAGGAAAAAAAAAAAGATGATGTTGGAATTTGGATAAGTAGATGATTACCAGCTGAAGGACTTGCATAAATGCCCATAAGTAAATAAGTATTCATGGCTTTCAAAGATGGCCAAAATCAGAGGTTTGGAAGAGCATGTTGCTCATTGGAAGAGGATGCTTCTTCCAGATCAGCAGCAGCCACTTGCTAAATGTGAGAGGGTTGTGATTATGCTGTTCTTTCCCTTATTGTCTTAAAACAAAATCAGTTTGGAAAATTATTTTTAACCAGAAATGTGGTGGTGCATAAAGGCCTAGTGGTCAGAATCAGACAGGTTTCTTTACCTGCCAGGAGAGATTCTTTGCAGCTTCCTTGGCGCTTGACCATTCATTTCTTTTCGGAAGTGAAGGTGCCCTGTGATCATAGAATCATAGAATGGCCTGGGTTGGAAGGGACCCCAAGGATCATAGAGCTCCAACCCCCCTGCCACAGGCAGGGCCACCAACCTCAGGCCTGGATCTACACAAGGTTGCCCAGGGCCCCATCCAACCTGGCCTTGAACACTTCCAGGGACAGGGCATCCACTACTTCTCTGGGCAGCCTGTTCCAGCACCTCACCACTCTTTCTGTAAAAAGACTTCCCCCTAATATCTAATCTAAACCTTCCTTCCTTTAGTTTTAATCCATTCCCCCTTGTCCTGCCATTGTCTATCCTTTTAAAAAGTTGAATCCCCTCCTGTTTGTATGCTCCCTTCAGGTACTGGAAGGCTGTAGTGAGGTCCCCCCACAGCCTTCTCTTCTCCAGGCTGAACAAGCCCAGCTCCCTCAGCCTCTCTTTGTAGGGCAGGTGCTCCAGCCCTCTAATCATCTTTGTGGGCCTCCTCTGAACCCTCTCCAACAGTTCCACATCTTTCATGTATTGGGGGCCCCAGATCTGGACACAGGACTCCAGATGGGGCCTCAGGAGGGCAGAGTAGAGAGGGACAATCCCCTCCCTGTCCCTGCTGGCCACCCCTTTTCTAATGGAGCCCAAGTGATGGCCCTTGCAGAATGATGGGTATTACCCTTGCTTTCCCAGGTTCCCAAGTACGCAGCAGTAACGCTGCCCTCGCAGAAACTGTGGCAATGGGTATTGGCTGTGGGTGTATATTGCACAGAAGAGAAGATGATTTTAAATTCGTAAGCTGTCTGCCAGGTTGTAGAATTTAATTTGCGAGCCCAAACTTCCTCAATATTGTGTTTATGTTGCAGTGTCATTTACTGTTTAATAGAAACATTCACAATGCCCTAGTTCCATCTGTTATAAATAGTGAAGGTTGATAAACACTGTGCAAACACAAGATGCAGCTTTCTGGCAAATTATCTTTAGCACAGCCCCAAAACATTAAGCAAGATTTATAACATTTGCATCTTTTTTTTTTCTCTCTCTTTTTTTTTTTTTCTTTGCAGTAATTACTCCAGAGCTTTGAGTAGATATATAAATAACACTCAAAAATTTTGCATTAAAATTGCTGTTTGAGGAGACAGGGACAAGTGTATGCACGCACACACATTTCACACCTTCAGTTGCACTGCAGGCACAAAGCTTGTTCCGGCTGCGGAGTGTTTGATACAGCCACTCGCAAATACAATGCTGTATCAGGCAAGCACAGTGAAAAGGCAGGCCCACACACTGCTCTGTGAACAAGCCTCTCAGTTTTGGAGTAAGAAAATGGAGATGAACCAGATGAGCAGCAATAGACTTGCAAAGGGCTCTCTGATGAACAGCCAAAGATTAAACTACTGGAGAAAAGAAGACTTAGGGGGGACCTAATTAGTGTTTATAAATATCTTAGACATGGGATGCAGGGGGAAGTGGCCAGCCCCTTTTCAGTGGTGTGTGGGGACAGGACAAGGGGCAATGGCTGTAAGCTGGAGCACAGGGAGTTCCGCACCAACATGGGGAAGAACTTTTTCCCAGTGAGGGTGACAGAGCCCTGGGACAGGCTGCCCAGGGAGGTGGTGGAGTCTCCTTCTCTGGAGATACTCAAGTCTTGTCTGGACGCCTGTCTGTGCAATATGAGCTGGGGAGCTGCTTTGGCAGGGGGGTTGGACCCGATGATCTCTCGAGGTCCCTTCCAACCCCTACGATTCTGTGATTCTGTGATTCTGTTCCCTGCTCCCAGGAGCGAGGAAGAGACCATGCAGCAGGAGGGTGAGTGAGTCACTGAACAGGGCAGTTAGAAGGTGTGAGTGAGGTGTGGTAGCAAAAGACTTCTGGTAGTGCTGTTTGGGGGTGATCACTTTATAATCTGCAAAGGTGGAAAACCAAATCATTGTATGCAGGTTTTATGCAAACAGCTTTTAACTTTGTTGAAAGGCTGGAGGCCAGCCATGCTGACAGGGGTTTGGGCGTCTTGGTCAACAACAAGTTAAACACAGCCAGCGGTGTGCCCAGGCAGCAGAGAGCCAGCCATATTATGGGGTGTATCAAGCATGGCATAGCCAGCTGACCCAGGGAGGAGATTGTCCTGCACTGCACTGGTGTGGCCTCACCTTGAGTACTGGGTGCAGTTTTGGGCACCACAGTACAAGAGGGACACAAAAAAACCATTGGAGAGTGTCCAGAGGAGGGCAACAAGGATGGTGAAGGGTCTGGAGGGGAAGCGCTATGAGGAGAAGCTGAAGTCCTTTGGTTTGTTCAGCCTGGAGAAGAGAAGGCTGAGGAGAGACCTCATCACGGTCTGTGGCTTCCTGATGAGGGGGAGCAAAGGAGCAGGCACTGATCTCTCTTTGGTGACCAGTGACAGAACCCAAGGGAGTGGTATGAAGCTAAACTTCTCCTCTCTTAGCTTCATGCCATCTAGTCCAAGGTCCTTTCATTTCCTATTAAGCCATGGATCAAGTAGGAGGAGAAAAAGGGATTTTGCTCTCTTTTACACTTCATGCTGTGACTCATTAGGACACAGCTAACCCCTGTCGCAGCACCTCATGCTGACAAGCCTCAATATCGCACACATTGCAACCAGAGAACTACCTGGGGAGGTTTAGGTTGGATGTTAGGAAGAGGTTCTTTACTGAGTGGGTGGTTGGGCACTGGAACAGGCTCCCCAAGGCCAGTCACAGGCTGGCCCTGTGTGAAGCCAGGACTTGGACTCAATGATCTTTATGGGTCCCTTCCAGCTCAGGATTCTCCATGATTCTGTGAAAGCTGTAGTCTGAAACACCTGAGACAGCCTACAGAAACACTTGCAAAGGGTTTAAGTAAAGTTTATGTTTTCTTTTGCCCAGGCTGGATGCTGGCAGGTGAGTCACACTTCCACCCAAAAGGTGGAAGAAAGATTCTTTTGTTTTATTTTTGAAGCGGATATCTTTCAAAGGAATTAACTCTATAAACCTAATTGTAGTCACTGCTGACAGTCTTTAAGGTTAGTGGAGATTTCTTCCTCTGCAGAAAATGATTATATATTTTTCCAGTCAAGCTGCCTGGCTTTGACTTAACTGTGTCCTTTCCAGGACATTCCCACACTATTGAAATCTTCCTGGTCGTGTGATCAGATAATATTTTACCCTGGACTTCTTGAAAGCTAATCTTAAGTACTTCCTTTTGAAAGAGAAGGTGTAAAAACCTCTGAGACGAGTTTGACACACCTGTCTCCTCAACTATATAGCAGAAGGACACACGCTCTTTAAGGCAGTAGTTATGCTACACAAACCAGCTGCTTCCTAGGCATTCACCCCAGTGCACGACACTTCCCCTATATCCACAGCCTCAGCTGAGCAACCCACAGTGCTCATACCTTCCTGGCTTCATCTTCCATTTTCCCCAGTGCTTCAAATATTGACTTCTGAAGTCTTTTTCTCCTGTCAATATAGGGATGTGACTTTGATGCGAGCCTCAAAAAGGACAGGGATACAGGGAGGAAAATGTGTATATTTACAACACACTGGCCAATGGAGCTGAAGCTTAACCCATTAACAACTTTATTTCTGACTTTTTGCTGCAATGCAGTGTGTTTGGCTTATCTGTTATAAAAGTGCACTGTTTTAGGTATATCAAGTCAGAATATATAACCTGAAAGTGACCTTAATCTGGAATACAGTAAAGTAGGAAGCAAAAAGATCTGTTGGAGAGATGTAAATGTATAGGATATGCAGGTCCCTTATCCCTCTGGCTATTATTTCCTTGTGTTCTGGAATTTTTAAATGTGCACTCTTCCCATTCTTTGTTTGTGACCTTTCTTGTAAGGACAGGCATTTTCTTATCTTTTTCTTCCTGGAGTCAAGTTAATTTAATTTACTGATCATATCAAAGGCCTAATCCTTATGTACGGGTATTTCACTGGATTAGTTTAACTAGGTGTAAAAGAATGTTAAGAAAAGATAATAGGATGAATCCTTGGAACACAACAGGTACAAATTAAGTTGTTAACTGTATTATATACATGGCATTGCTTATCATGTCTGATAAGCAAGCTCAATAACATTTAGCTTTGGCACATCTTGTAGTTGCCTCAAGAACATAACTTTCCATACCGTTTGTAGTGGTGATGAAAGCAAAAAAAAAGATGGCTTTTCATTCAGAAATTGGTTTTGCCCAGGTTTCCTTTCCTCTCAACCACTGGCCCTCCACCTGTTGTGGGCAGAAGTCAGCATTTTATGCAGCAGCTACTACTATATTGCTGGAAATTACAGCGTGGTCTAGTATGAGGAACTAAAACGGATGGTACCATGTAAGGTCTGTGGAGAAAGATCTGCATTCTGAGCCTCAGTTACAGCATCACTTCAGTTCCACCACTGAATAAGGCCAGCAGAGCTAATTCATTAGTCACAGTGTCAGAGTCATTTAGACTGGAGGGAACCTCTCTCTGGAACCTGGTCCAATCCAACACTGAGACTGGTTGGTTTGGCAGGTTGCTCAGGTCGACTGGTCAAGTTGTGAGTATTACTAAGGGTGGGGATGCCTCAGCCTCCTTGGGTAACCTATGGCTGCCTACCCTCAAGAGGAATATTTGTTTTTTCTTTTTTCCTCTTAATATTTTATAAAAATTTCCTTTGTAGCAGTTTGTGCTCACTGCATCTCACAATTTCACTCTGCACCCTCAAGGGGAGCCCAGCTTCATCTTCCCTATATCCCCCCAACCCCCCAACAGGCATTTGCAGACCACAAATTCCCCCTCAGCCTTCTCAAGACTAAACAAACTCAGTTCTTCTAAGCTTCTCCTCATAAGGCATGCACTTCAGGCCCTAATCACAGAGAGTAGATAAACAGTTTATCTAAAGTTGTACATAAAACACCATATAGCGTTCAGCTCTCGGAATTCAAATCCTAGACATACAGCAAACTTATCTTTGTGTTCCAGAGACAGAGGAGCCAAAACAAATTACAAGATTTATCCTAGATGCATGTAAATTGGCAGGATAACCTAATATCTAAAGTGTCTAAATTAAGTGCTGCGATTCTTAGATGCTTTACCAAGAAATCTGAAAGGTGTATTTGTATGCTTATATATGACATTACTGCAGAGATAAAGTAGGAAATAATGTTATTTTCTGCTGTCTAAAAATATACAGCAAATATTTGTAGCTTTCTTCTGATTTTTTTATTTTTTTAAAAAATTTGATAAAGTTTGGAAATCGTACCTTAAAGCCAGAAGATAAGTTAATGAGTTTCATTTAATAAGTTTAGCTGACAGGGAAGCCAGTGTTTATTTGATCATAGTCTATCAGTATGTACACTGGGATGAGACTCAGGTCAGAGAACTGTGGAATCAGTAAGGCAACATATAAAAGTTCTGTAGTTAGGAAGACAGACATATAAATTCAAGCTAAAAATCATGCACATCATTTTAGCATGATGGCAATTTACAATCAAAACAACCTACCTTGGGAATTAATGAATTTATGAGTATGTGAAGCCTTTAAATTATGACTGCATGTCTTTCTAAGAGATGTGCTCCATCCTAGTCAGAAATTACTGGAACTACTGGGTGAGGCATTGCGACCTCTATTATGCAGAAGCTCAGAATAAATTATCTGCATAGTTGTTTCAGGTTTTAACTCTGTGGATCTATAAAGTAGAACTGGAGTGATGTGCTATGAGGTAATCCCCAGTGGACTGAAAGAAATACTTTACTTCTCCATGAGATGCTTCCATGCTCTGCATCTTCCAAAGTTCTGATCACCTACATCCATTTTTGCAACACCTTTGCCAAATGATGGCAGAAGGAAAAGATATTGCTTGTTGGTTTTTTTTTGGGGGGGTTGCCTTTTTTTTTTAATTTCTACATAAGTTAGTTGTCTTTTGATATATAAAGTAATTCAGGTTGTATCTCTTACAGAAAATACCTAAATTTTCTATGACAATCTGTGACCACTAAGCATAATGAAAATGAAGCCCACTGAGCAATCTAGATAGATTAAAAACCCTAATACCATTTCACTTACAGCTTGTTCTGGTTCTGACCAGACCAGAGTTAACCTCCCCAAGCAGCCAGCACAAGTCAGCTGAGTTATCCTGGGCTGTTTTCCACACCACCTGACATCACTCCTCATAAAAGGGGCTGGTTGGGGAGGGGTGCTCCTGGGTACTTGCAGAGCAGTTCAAATGTGGCTGGGGAGTTGGGTCTGCCCTTGCTTCATGCAGTACTTCGTGTTATTGTTGAGCTGGTAAGGTACTCTGTGTTATCACTGGGTGGGAGAGTAGTTTGCCATGGGCTGTTATGGTTCCCCTTTCACAATGATTTTGTCCTTATTCCAACCCACAGAGGCTGTCTGTTTCTCTTCTGGGAGTGAGCAAGAAGCGTGTGGTGCTCAGCCATGTTTGGGGCTGAACCACCAGACAGATCCTTTGAGCTTACTTTGTGTGAAGCTCTATAAATCAATCAAAACCAAACCAATGCATGTAACTTCAGAAGAGAACACAGAAGAGCGTTCCACGCCTAGAAATAATTTGTCTCCCTCCTTTTGGCTTCATGTGGAAGCAGAGAAACATTTAAATCACCCAAGTGAAGCTATTAAGATAATTATGAGCTAAAATCTCCGCATTTCATCTTTCTACAATGTCAGAAAAGCATTAGACTTCAATTTTCTGTGATTTCCTCTAGAAAGCCCTCTCTTCTTCATAGGCACTCCTCCTGCTTTGAAGGCCTGGGCTCTTCATCCCTGGAGTTACTCCATCACTTCTGTAGTAGCACACCACGTGCATCCCTCAGCCTCCTTGCACAACAGATTGCAGTAAATCTTCAATTTAATATCCTAAAACCTTTTTTTATGAGGTATAGAAATAAGCTTTCCTTCAGTAAGTGATACTTCCCCAGCTTTCCAAAAGCACAACCTAACTTGAGAAGCCTGAAATAAATTGTATGCATGTTCTATAGAAATTCTCTAAACAAATAAAACCGAGAGACATTTTATGGCAGTAATAATTTCTTACTTGCAAGTGTTTCAAAAGACTCCCACAGCAGCAGGTGTTAAGGAAGTATCCATCTGTTCTTGTTTCTCTGCACAGAAGTATATTGAATAGATAGAGTTTCTAAATGTTCAGGGTTGTCATTAAAATGGGTTAGCTGTGATCGTCACTTAAGGCATTCCTGATATTGAAATTAAAATGAAGACTATCTCTGGCCCTGTTGCAGTTTGAGAATGCGATCAATGGTTCCCTGAAGAAACATCCTGTCAACTGAGTACTTTTTAAATTATCTTCTGAAAACCACTTCAGTATTCCTGTGACTGAACTGGAAATGCTGTATCAGCAGCATTACTCTTCTCTGAAAATATGGATCAAAACCCAGCTGTTGCAGATATGTTAATCGTTGAATAAGGTTAAGAGATCTGAAGACTTTATGCTACACTTGAAACTTATGTTTTTATTTGAATACTGAAGGCTTTTCAGCTTTCTCTGTCATTGCTAAAAGTTATCTGAGTCACTTCTAAGCAAGGCTTCAGAGTCTTTAAGTGCTTGAGTGCTACAGTATAAAGACTGGAGGACTGGAGCTTCCTCGAGGCAGCAGTGGAATCATCATGAGAAAGGAGAGGTGCACAGAGGCTGAGAAAAACCATGCATCAGTGGTGTTGGAGGTGGAACAGAAAAAGCACGTGGGGCAAGCGTATAGATGAATCTCCAGAATGTCTATGAAGCTTCTACACACTCCAGGGTGGTTTTATATCTTAAGTATTTGTATTTAAGCTACGACATTGTCGTACTTTCAGATCAAAGAATCACAGAATCACAGAATCGTAGGGGTTGGAAGGGACCTCGAGAGATCATCGGGTCCAACCCCCCTGCCAAAGCAGCTCCCCAGCTCATATTGCACAGATAGGCGTCCAGACAGGTCTTGAATATCTCCAGAGAAGGAGACTCCACCACCTCCCTGGGGAGGTGGCAGTCTTGGCATCTTGGCAAGCAGTGTGGAAGTGTTAAGAGTGAAAATTCCCTCTTTGCTCTTTAGCATTGTACTCCACTGAACAGGAGGGAACAAAAAAGGGTCTTTGCGTGTAGCACACATGTAACACTCCTTATATCTTTAGAATTAAATCTAGAATAATCTCAGCTGAAATATTGAGGCTCTGCACTAGTTTGTGATTTGCAATGGCTGGAGCTTCCACCCAAAAACCTGCTAGCAGTACTTGCTCAAATGCCAAAGTTCGATCTGTTCATTACATCTTCACTTTAATTCCTGTATTCCTCCCATTCTTTGCCCTCCCATGAAGGCACATTGCTTTACGTCCTGTGGAACATTCTGCTATTTATACATGAATAACTCGGCCTGGATACCTGGTAGCCAAATATTCTCATTCCATGACAGAGTAATTCTGGTTTTGTCACCCACAAATACTTGCTATTTACAGCTGAATCTATCTGCAAAGCTTCAGGATCGTAGCTTTGAAACCATCAGTTAAAAGATAACGATTCAGAGCTTCGCATCTTCCAAAGAAACCTCTCAAGCAAGTAAAATCTGGCCAGTGTCCAGTTGGTATGGGATTTTTCCAGACAGAAAGTCCAGCCTTAAATGCAGTCATAAATACAAACCTTACATTGGCTTCTTGTGGGTTATGGAAGGTTTTGTTTTTGGTTTTGTTTTTGGTTTTAGTTGTGACCTTAACTGAGATTTTTAAATAAATAGAAATCTGAGTAGAGAAAACTT
>VZTU01026895.1:47830-59327 GCA_013400835.1 Zapornia atra
GGGGGGGAAATCAATTTTGCATCTGATAAATGGTAAAATTACAAGAATAACATTTTTACCCAGGAAAAAATAACCCTCAGCAAATAAAACCCCCACCACGATCCGGACAACATAGCATATGATATACTGATTTGTTTGATGGAAAAGTATGGATTGTGTGGTGGGGATTGTTTCAGCACTAGGCCTTTTGCTAGGCCACCCGCCAGGTTAAGCCACTCTAATAACGTAACCATGGTAATCCCGCTGGCGTCAGTGCGGAGGACTTGGTTTGTGCAGCCTGTAAGGATCGGGCGCCTTAAGGCATGAACCGGAGCTGCTAGGAAATGTTTTAGAAATAAATATGTAAAGTAGGTAGAAAAAGGCTCTTTCAGATTGTTTGGCGTTTCGCTTGGGGCGGTGTTTGTTAACAGCAGGGCCACCCTGTTTACAGGGCTGAGCCAAGGCGGTTGCGGGCACTGAGAGAGATAACAAACTGCTGGGGGATTCTGCTCTGCTGCTTTGTGCTTTCCGTGCTTTGATGGGAAACAAGCGTTCCGGTTTTAGCAGCAGAAGCGTGTTAGCCTGGGTATCTGCTGAGGTAAACTTGAGGCTCACAGCAGTAACTGCAGAAAGTCTGAAAACAGGCAAGCCCAGCGAAACCTGAAAGCTTTAGTTATGTTCTATAAAAACGGTCAGCGAGTTGGTCAAGGTGCCCTGACCACATTGCATCCTGCTTCCCCCACCCCTCTGTTGCTTTTCCCACACACACCTTCCCCGTCCCTCGCACATTTGCCTTTCATATGCCCCTCGGTTATTGTGTTCTCCTCACACCTTTAATTTGCTGCTCCACAAATAATGGGCTTGTTTTTTTGGTTTTTTTTTTCCAGGGAGGCAATGATTTGATGATATACTGTCTCCAGCATCAGTGCTGAGTTAATTAATTTCTACCCCTATGCCGACACAAGTGGCAGAGGACTGTAGTGTGAATCAGATCAGACAAGAGATCCATCCACTTTAAAGTAAAAACCTCAGCACCTCTTCTCTCCAACTTCCCCGTTTTTCTAGCCAGGCACCTGCTTCACATGGAAGCCCCACAAGCTTTTATGGAGGGTAGACCAGTGTAATGATTACTCCTGTTTTTGTGGCCAGATGAAGGAAGAAGTATAAACTTCTAAGATCTGCATTCACCCTCCGTGCTGAAAGGCAATTTGAACTAGAAGAAAAACAAATGACCTCTCTGTACATTTATATGTTGCATCTACTGTAGTTTGCTTACTAGCAGTATTACTCAATGTATTATTGTTTCATAGTAAGAAATTAATTTCATTTTTTGTTTCATCTTGTTACCTTGGTCTGACACAGGTACCCAAAACTGATGCTCTAGGCCATGCCCCAGTTGTGGCCAACTTCTTTATTCTCTCAATTTTTTATTGTCTTCCTCTAGAACTTTTCTCCTGAACTCTCATTTATATTTTTTTTTCCCCTTTTGCTCATTTTTCATGATGAATGCCAGTTCTCAATGGTTCACTAATTTTCCAGACAGCACTGTGCTTTCTGGAGCATATTTGTGTCCCCCAGGCTGTCAACTGTTGGATTCTGCGTAGAGTAGTTGCTGAATTGGCACGTGTTACTTGCTTCTGAACCGAATGGGGATGTTTTTGTAGGCTGTGGGGAAAGTGAGCTTATGCTTTTGTACTGAATTAAGGGAGTTACAGCTTCTAAAACAATTGTAGCAACAAGACTTCACTTGTGGATTTGGGGCTATACAGCTTTTTTGGTCTGTGAAGCTCTTTCCTTCAGTCTTATGCTCTTGTAGGGACCCCATGTGAAATCACTTAAGCACTCAGGATAAATATCCAAGCCATGGAAGTTCAAAATGTATACTTGCAGAGAAGAGAGGCTCCTCAGGGCCCTAGCATTTCTGTTCCTTTTCGTTCTTCATCTTTGAGAACAGCAGATAGAATTTGATCTAGAAGTTAACTTCTAGTTATATGGTTGGAAAAGGAATACTTTGCCTTTAATAACTTGAAATATGTAGGACTGCTTTAAGGACAATTCCATAATTCACCTCATAATTCTGCAGTTATTCATAACATGGGGCCCAGTTCTCTACTGAAAGGAGAATAAAAAAACCTACCATGAAGATACGCCAATTCTTTCACGTTCGGTTTCTTGCTAACAGGCAGGAAACAAGGAGCACTGGAGACAGAATAAGAATGAAAATCAACAAAGACAGAAGAGAGACATAAATAAAAGCAAAATCAGCAAAGAAAGGGACTGAATCATTCGCAAGTGAAGGTCAGTAAACAGCATGCCCAGTTACTGCAATCGATTGTTAGCAGTGTTGTTTTTTCCGCTTCTTGAAAGTTCTCAGGGCTTTCAGTTATTATTCCAAACTTCACTCGCTGGGGCCTGAGGACTACAGGGGAAAAGCAGCAGCAGGCAAGAGCTTCCACATCTGCATAGGAAGGATGCGTGGCAACAGTGTATTTTCTCTGCCAGGAGATACCGCAGAAGCATTCTTGTCGTAGAATCATAGAATCATAGAATGGTCTGGGTTGGAAGGGACCCCAAGGATCATAGAGCTCCAACCCCCCTGCCACAGGCAGGGCCACCAACCTCCAGGCCTGGATCTACACAAGGTTGCCCAGGGCCCCATCCAACCTGGCCTTGAACACCTCCAGGGACAGGGCATCCACTACTTCTCTGGGCAGCCTGTTCCTGCACCTCACCACTCTCTCTGTAAAANGGTACTGGAAGGCTGCAATGAGGTCCCCCCGCAGCCTTCTCTTCTCCAGGCTGAACAAGCCCAGCTCCCTCAGCCTTTCTTTGTAGGGCAGGTGCTCCAGCCCTCTAATCATCCTTGTGGCCCTTCTCTGAACCCTCTCCAACAGTTCCACATCTTTCTTGTATTGGGGGCCCCAGATCTGGACACAGTACTCCAGATGGGGTCTCACGAGGGCAGAGTAGAGAGGGACAATCCCCTCCCTGTCCCTGCTGGCCACCCCTCTTCTAATGGAGCCCAGGATCCCATTGGCCTTGCGAGCTGCAAGAGCACACTGCTGGCTCATAGCCATCTGTTTAGCATGTGTTCAATCATGGACAGAAAGTCAGCTGCTGAGCTGGAGCCTGGCATAGATTTCCAATAACTTGCTCTTCCTCAAGCACAAACATACGACAGCACTTGAAGAAAGCCATGGAGTGAATCATTTACCACCCCAAAATAATCTTTTTAGACTTCCGTGAGAAAACGGTGTTGAATTATTTGGTCTTTTTCTCCCACCTTGCAATTAAGCCAAATGCTGGCATAGACTGCTGAAACTGCTCATACAGAGATGATGCCTTCTGGTAGCCTGGATATACACAATTAAAACTTTATGGCTGCTAATAGTAATAACAGCAAACCCAATATCCAGAGTTACTACAGGGCCGTGTATATTGCTGCGTGTTAGGGAGTCGCTGCTTTGTTGTGCAGCTGTGCTCTCCAATCTAATCGGTGTTTATAGCTAAGGTCATACTCTGCTTGTGTACTACACAGGGGGATGGTATCTATGCCTGTAATGCTCTGATGGGTACATCTACAGGCCTCCGTCATCCACAGTGTATTACAGACCTACTCTAGAGGAACAGGCTGAGCTTTCACGTGGACTTCCATGGGGCTGGACAGGCAACTCTGAGCTGTGCTATCCATGCCCATGCTGCAGGTACTTTATCTCACCCTAAGAGCTACCTGACATTGTGTGAGGTGGTCTCTTGCACACCTATTCCATAAGACCTTTAACATGTCTAGGAAGACCCTCTAAAGGCTTTCACTAATTTATATGCTCCAGTGTCCATTAGTGTCAACCTTTTTTCAGTAAGACAAACGATGATGAATTCAACTTGAAAGTCAGGGGAAGCATGAGGGAAGCAGAAGTCTCCAGAGGCATTCCCTACCTGCTCTCCTATTTGAGGGCACTGTTGCATTCTCATACATTTGAGTGACTGTATGGATAGAATCACAGGATGTGGTAGGTTGGAAGGGACCTTTAAACATCGTCTAGTCCAACCCCCTGCAGTAAGCAGGGACATGTTCATTGGATCAGGTCGCTCTGAGCCCCATCAAGCCTGACTTTGAATATCTCCAGGGATGGGGCCCCCATTACCTCTCTGGGCAACCTGTTCCAGTGATCTACCACCCTCGTATAGAAGACTGTTTTCCTAATATACAACCTAAATCTTCCCTCTTCTAGTTTAAAATAATTACCCCTCATCCTCTTGCTACATGCCCTCGTGAACAGTTCTTCCCCAGCTTTCTTACAGGCCCCTTCCAGGTACTGGGTGGCTGCTGTTAGGTCCCCCAGAGCCTTCTCCAAGCTGAACAAGCCCAATAGCCATAGGCCTTCAGTAGTGTCTCCACTGTTACTGAGTTGTGTTCAGTTACATCATGTGTATTGAATTCAGACATGAACTGACTGCCAGTGGGACACAAATTTCTCAACATAACAGCCCATGTTCATAGCTCTGGAGTAGGAGCTCTCAGGAAGCAGCAAGCACAAACTGCCCCACAAGGGATGGAAGCCAGGAGCTGAGCGCAACAGCAAGGCAGGTAGGACAGCGATCCCACCCAGGAGAGCAGAAGTCCACAGTATCTGAACAGGCAGCATGCTGGTGAGCAGGGTCAGCCAACATTCAAGATTACTAGAAATGTCTGCAATGATGAAACAGGTGCAAAGTCAAGCCACCAAGTCACATTGGTGGTTCAGGGTCAGCAAGGCATGTGGCCAGGTACAGGCATACCTCAGGGAAGTCTCAAGGATGGAGGCCAGAGCCTCCAAGCAGTTTCCAAGCAAAGGGCAGGAGGCCCCATGAGGCTTCTCACAGCTCCTTCTCACGCAGCTCTTCCCCCTCAGCCTGATCCAAGGCTACAGCTGCACTGTATCCGAGCTGGACTGGAGCACAGGCAGCCAAACCCCAAGGAGGGGTAAGAAGCTGCAGAACCTCTTGGTGCACTCAGAGCCCTGACAGCAGCGTGTTTATTTCCAGATTTCCATCCAGCCCAGAAAGTATCAGTCTCTTAAAAGTAATCTTGTTAGAGACAAGGCACAGCTGTTCAGGGCTGGGATGTTTACTGCTGCCTGGTGAAAGTCTGCAAAGCCATATGCCGTTTGATCCTCTGCTCCCTGGCTATTTACCAATTCAGTGTCCAGAGGACCAGCAGGATGAGCTGTGCCAGAATCACTGACAAATGCGAGCCCTTCTGCTGGCCCTCGAGGGGGCCTGCCAGAGCCATAATTATAGGGGATTACATTCTGCTGTAGTTTGTGATCCATCGTACCCTAGTGATCGCTGCAGCGGTTCAACCGTGCTAACTTTCACGCCTGAACTGTCCACATTTTGATAAGCAGCCATGCATAGACCTGGTGATAGCACCATCATGCCATGTATAAATGGTCTTATCCTGACAGCCACTGCTGCCTTGAACAGCAGTGACATAATGCCAGCATAGAGTATACCCTCAAGAGCATCGTGGCCTGCCACACACTTAGGGATCTGCAGGAGGAAGTGGGGACCAGGTTCAAATGGAAGGATTGCAGATGCAGACACTCAAGTGACAAACCCAGTTAGATAAGGGGTCCTTCCTACGTAGCTTGGTCTTACATTACCTTCTTGGACATAGTCGCGTGGTTCCAGTTAGCTTGTTTACGATGACATATTAAGC
This sequence comes from Zapornia atra, assembly GCA_013400835.1. NCBI lineage: Eukaryota > Metazoa > Chordata > Aves > Gruiformes > Rallidae > Zapornia > Zapornia atra. The sequence continues at coordinate 53,511 of VZTU01026895.1, forward strand.
AATCTTTCCCCATTTACCCCCTCCACCTTTTTAAATAGCCATGCCATACCTTGAACATATATAATATCTAGAAGGTAAATTTAATAGAGCTAAAACTTAATGAAACTATTATATTGATTTAAGAAGATCTTATTAAAATGTAATAGCTTCATGCAGAGCACTTTGAAGATATAAAGTACTAGATACATTTTATTTCTTTGAAGATCAATACAGATAATTCTCTGGTTTTCCTGGAAAGCTGAAATCTGTGGTAAAAGGTGTAGCAGAGTAAGCTGTTAAGTCCCATGACCTGATTCAGAACACTGTTACTATTAAGCCTCGTTCTGCATAAAACACTGAGAAACCCATCTTCAAAGGAAAATTATGTCCAAGCTCATGGTTAGTTTTGTTGCCAGTCACAGCTGCTGTGAAGAAGGCAAAAGCTAAGCCCAGTCTCTCCTTTTCTGTGGGAGTTACTTTTAAGCTGTGGCAGTAGTGCCAGCCCCTGCCCTGGCGGCATTGCAGTTGTGTCACAGCTATGTCTGTGGTCAGCCTTCATAGAATCATAGAATGGTTTGAGTTGGAAGGGACCTTAATCTAGTTCCAACCCCGCTGCCATGGGCAAGGACAACTTCACTAGGCCAGGTTGCCCAAAGCCCCATCCAACCTGGCCTAAACACTTTCAAGGAGGGGGCTTCTGCAACCTCTCTGGGCAGCCTGTGCCAGTGCCTTGCTACCCTCATAGTAAAGAATTTCTTCCTAATGTCTAATCTAAACCTACCCCCCTTGAGCTTGAATCCATTACCCCTTGTCCTATCACTACAATCCCTATTGAACAGTCCTTCTCCCACTTTCCTGTAGGACCCATTTAAGTATCGGTAGGCCATAATTAGGTCTCTCCGGAGCCTTCTCTTCTCCAGGCTCAACAAGCCCAAGTCTTGCAGCCTGTCTTCATAGAAGAGGTGCTCAAGCCCCCTGATCACGCTCCAACAGCTTTCCTGTACTGGGGACCCCAGATCTGGACACAGTACTCCAGGTGGGGTCTCACGAGAGCAGAGGGGCAGAATCACCTCCCTCGACCTGCTGGCCATGCTGTTCTTGATTCAGCCCAGGACATGGTTGGATTTTTGAGCTGCTGGTGCACACTGCCGGCTCATACTGAGCTTGTCATTGCTCAGCACCCCCAAGTCCTTCTCCTCAGGGCTGCTCTCAATCCATTCTCTGTCCAGTCTATAGTTTTGCTTGGGATTGCGCCAACCCAAATGCAGGACTTTGCACTTGGCCTTGTTGAACTTCATACAGTTCACATGGGCCCATCAATCCAGCCTGTAAAGGTCCCTTTGGATGGTATCCCTTTCCTCCAGTGTGTTGACTTTACCACACAGCTTGGTGTCATCAGCAAACTTTCTGAGGGTGCACTCTATCTTACTGTCCATGTCTCCCACAAAGTTGTTGAACAGTGCTGGTCCCAGTACTGACCCCTGAGGAACACCACTCACTACAGACCTCCGCATGGATGTTAAGCCATTGACCACAACTCTTTGAGTGTGACCATCCACCCAGTTCCTTATCCACCGCGTGGTCCATCTGTTGAATCCATGTCTCTCCAATTTAGAGACAAGGATGTCATAATGGACAGTGTCAAATGCCTTGCACAAGTGCAGGAAGATGACGTCCATCATCATTCCCTTGTCCACCATCTCTGTTACTCCATCATAGAAGGCCACCAGGATTGTCAGGCACAATTTGCCCTTCACCTTGACCTGGATTCAGACCTGGCTTTATGGCTGGGCTCCGATCTGTCCTGTCCTGGTGGCTTGCTGAGAGATCACCAGGCTGTGTCTAACCCTGGCCATTGTCTCTGGCCCTGATCCTGACCTGAACTTGCCGCTCCACATCTTGGCACCTTATTGCAAGGTTATGTCTCCTGCCTGCTGTGTTGCTATGCTTCCCTCCTGGAGATATAGCCAAGCCTTGCTGCTGCTTGATACTTCTCTGTGTCATTTTTAGAGTAACTGGCTGAAGCATTTCTTAAAACTTAGCATAGCTGATTTACACATGTAGCATTTTTAAATAGGACTATCAACCAGTCACTCATGGGGATGCATTTGTGCAAACCATCACAATGGCTAAAAATTACTTCTTTTTTTAAGCTGGTATTGAAATCTTTCAAGTATACTACAAAAAGTGACTTTGTATCAATAATTATTCTGAAGCTATATAAGAAACCTAGCAGTGGTAATTGTTCCTCACAGACCTTGCTTTTTAACCTCATGCTTTTCCATGGCTAACACTTTGAAACAGACGCTTGGAAAGAGAAATTGGAACAAGCCTTTCAACTTCAGTGAAGTATATCAAAGTACATTATGGCTTGGACAGAAGGAGTCCATGTGAATTTTGTGATGCACAGAATCATCTTGAGTAACATGCATTTTTCAGAGAAAGCTACAGAGGCACAGAGCCCCTTATATGTCTGCTGGAGCCTAGGCTCAGTCCTTGTATAACCCGAGGTACTCTGACACTCATTAGCTTGAGCAGTGTTGTTTATTCTGAAGGCAATGGATATGGAGATATGCTCTAAGAATGTTTTATCACAAGATCCCCTTTAGAAGCCTTGCCATACCTGAATGGGGCCTATAGGAAAGATAGAGAGGGATGGTTTGCAAGGGCATGTAGTGACAGGACAAGGGGTAATCTGAAGGAGGGTAGATTTAGAGTAGACTTTCTTCTTTTAAGAAGAAATTCTTTACTGTGAGGGTGGTGAGGGACTGGCACAGGTTGCCCAGAGAAGCTGTGGCTGCCTATCCGGCAGTGTTCAAGGCCAGGTTGGACAGAGCTTTGGGCAACCTGGACTCATGGAGGATGTCCCTGCCCATGGCAGGGGGGTTGGAACCAGGTGATCATTAAGGTCCCTTCCAACTAAATCAGGCTGTGATTCCGTGATAGGAACAGTTGGTACAGAGGGTTGAATTTGCAGTTTTCTGACTGCACCTTCAGTTTTGCTGTGGAGGTAATGATTTACCTCACTGCAGCACAGCAGCTAGAAACAGTAAAGCTCAGGCCATGCCCTCCATGAACAGAAAAACATGCACCAGTGTGGACTTGTGATGCACAAAAGGATGTGTGCGTGTGTGTATGTATGTATCTGCATCTCAGCCTGCACATAACAGATGTGTTAGAACAGATGCCTGCAGACCTTTAAGGACAGCAGTGGGTACTACATTTTCTTTATAGATCGTGTTTTGTGCCATGAGGTGCCATAGCTAGCCACATGCTGGTGTAAATTCTTGGTGTAATTGCCTGGTGATTTTGATGAAGGTTTAAGTGAGCGAAAGTTTCCATGTCTCGACTAACATGAAGTAATGTGTACAGTCCATAATTCTCATTACCCACTCCTAGGTCATATTCTATCCCTTACTAATTGGCTCTAAGGGTAGCTCTTTTCAAATTACAGTACTGTTTACAACCTTTTTTCTTGATAATCTAATGTGCAGCCAGGTCAGACTCCAAATGTAAGATGTGCTTTCATTTCCATTTCTTTTGCGTAAGTGTCTGGACTGGCACTGAACCTCCAGCTATCAGCTGGTGCTTCTCCGTGTCAGCACGCTCAGTGTGCAACAAGGGCATGACTCGGCCATGAACATTTCTGTGCAGCTCTTCTGCTTTACTTTAGGGTATTCCTAAGCACTACTTTAAAAGCTTCTTTGGTACAGACGTACATTAGGCCTATTTCAGGGCTTTTTTATTAGTTCTCCTAGTCATTTTTTCCTTTGGAAGCTGTCCTGGTTCTGGCCAGGCCAGAGGTAACGTCCCCAAGCAGCCAGCACAGGTGAGCTGAGTTAGCCTAGGCTGTTTTCCACACCACCTGATGTAACTACCCCACAAAAGGAGCTGGTCAGGGAGGTGCACTCCTGGGTGCCTCCAGAACAGTCTGAGTGCAGCTAGGGTTTTGTGTCAGTTCTTGTGTTGTCACATTGTGCAGCACCCTGTAATCAGGTATCATCGAGTGTGAGTGTAATTGGCTGTTACTGTTCTACCGTCTCTTTCTCCTCTGGGAGTGAGTGAGAGGTATGTGGTGCTCCGCCACTCTTTGGGGCTGAACCACCAGAGAAGCTCATATTCATGATATGGGCCTGTGGTACCTTTGAAAATCCAAGTCAGTGATGTGGTTATTCAGGCTATGAAGAATATGACTGGCTGGGTTGGCTGGGTTTACTGAACTATTGTGTAGCTTGCTTTCGTGATTGCTGTCTGTGAGCTTGCATCAAAAATGCATTGTTGCACTTTCCCAGCTAATAAAGCTCCCTCTGCTATTTATTTTTTTTAATGACCAGCATGAGGATTAAAACTATTAAAACTTGAGAGAGTCCAACACTTCTTTAGAGAGTTTGCTGACAGAGGCTACATACATCAGTCTTCTGAGTGGGAAGTTATTATATTAAGGCTGGAGTATATGCTTTCTGGTATGACTCCAGAAAAAAAATTAAGGGGTTATTCTAAGTGAAAGGTAAGAAACTGTTTGAACAGCATAGGGTTTGTTTCCTTCTACTGTGTCAGCATTTATAATTATTGATTAAAAAAACCCTAACTTTTCTGAAAACCAGCAGCCGTGCAGGACACCACATGCGTTGGTGACAGAACCATTGCAACTGGAGCATATAACCCATATGATACAGAATTGTAGGGGTTGGAAGGGACCTCAAGAGATCATCGGGTCCAACCCCCCTGCCAAAGCAGGTTCCCTGGGACAGGTTGCACAGGTAGGTGTCCAGACAGGTCTCAAATTATCTCCAGAGGAGGAGACTCCACAACCTCTGTGGACAGCCTGTCCCAGGGCTCTGTCACCCTCNCGAAGAGCTGTCCGGGCCGGGAGCCCGGAGAGGGCCGAGGGGCGGGGGAACGAGAGGGTCCTGCGTTCCTCCTCCGAGTGCCGGGGCTCCCCGCAGCGCCCGGCTGCCCCGCGCCGGCCCGGCCGCGCTGCTGCGCCCCAGCGGTCCCAAGTTCTGTGGGTGAGCGGCGGCAGGAGGCGTCATGGCCGACAGGACGAGGGCGGCGCTCTCCGAGTCGGGCTGGTAAGTGGGGGCGTCCTCGGCTTCGCCGCGGCCTTCCCCGCCGCTGGGGCCAGNTCTCCGCCAGACTCTCTCCAGGAGATCCCTGTCTCTTTTATACCAGGGAGCCCAGAACTAGACACGATGCTTCAGGTGGGGCCTGACCAGGGCAGAGCAGACGGGGAGAAGAGAATGCAACGAATGAACTGGCTATAGAGGATAAAAAGCTAATTGCACTGATGTGCACAGCTGAAGAAAGAGCAGGAACTCCTGGAGGAGACCCTAGTAGCCACAGTATTATTTGTAGATAAAATGCGGTTAAAAGAGACCCCGGTACTACAAGGGGGCAAGCTGTCGCCCACCGCCGGCTCTCCTGGGCGGCACAGGCCCATGAGCAGCCTGTGTGAGGCCTCCGGGCCGGGCCAGCAGCTACCCGCCTTGCAGGAGCCGGGAGCCCGGAGGCCTGCGGCAGTGCCCGCGCTCCAGCTCCTCCCTACCCTGCGGCCCCTCTTCCTCCGCCTTCTTTGCCCTCACTCCTTTCCCTTCTCCGCCATGGCGGATGTGACTTCCGGGCAGGCAGCTAAACACCCGCCTTCTCTACCGCCTCCCTCAACCCCGTAGCAGGCGGTCGCAAGCTTTGTTCGTCTCTCCCTGCGCCACCTCCGCCCCTTCCTTCCCTCTGCTCCGTTCCCCTCCCTCCCCCTCCCCCCCCGCCGAAGAGCTGTCCGGGCCGGGAGCCCGGAGAGGGCCGAGGGGCGGGGGAACGAGAGGGTCCTGCGTTCCTCCTCCG
>VZTU01026895.1:59350-101751 GCA_013400835.1 Zapornia atra
GGCTGCCCCGCGCCGGCCCGGCCGCGCTGCTGCGCCCCAGCGGTCCCAAGTTCTGTGGGTGAGCGGCGGCAGGAGGCGTCATGGCCGACAGGACGAGGGCGGCGCTCTCCGAGTCGGGCTGGTAAGTGGGGGCGTCCTCGGCTTCGCCGCGGCCTTCCCCGCCGCTGGGGCCAGGCCGCCAGCCCTCGTCGGAGCCTCCCTGCCGCCTCTCTGGGGAGCGGGCCGCGGCCGGGGACAAGTGTGTTTTTGCCGGTAGCTGGAGCAGCGGCGTGGGGTTTCGGGGAGTTCTGGCTCGGAAGCGTGCAGCGGTGAGGGGGCGTCTCCGCCCGAGCTCCGGCTTGGAACTACTCGCAGCGTCCTCGGGAAGGGGGGTGCGCCCTCCCGCCCCTCAGCGCCTGGGGCCTGTCGCCGGAGGGGCTTCGGCTCGTCGCGGGGAGCAGGTGTCGGCCCCCGTTGGCGGCCTTGCTGTAGAGAGGCGCTACCCCGGCCCCTTCTCGGGCAGGTCGCCCCGCGTCGGGGCCATCAGCCTTGCCGGGGGGCTGTGGGTCCCAGGGTCGGCGGGGGCCGGTGGAAACCTTTCTCCGTGCCTTTCTCAGGGACCTGCCTCGGCTGAGTGTCGCCGGTGGCGAATGCCAGGAGGCCTGGTGCCCGTCGATAGTTCTGTTTTTAATTACACTCTCTTCAGCAGGGAAGATAAGATCGAGCGAGTGGCGTTAAAGTAGGGTGAATGCGCATGTGAGGTGTGAACCCAGGTGTTTGTGCGTGGCAGTCTGCACTAGTTGTTGGGCACACCATACCTCTTTCGGAACCATGTGTTTCAGTGAGTCCTACTTCTCAAATACCGAGTACACACTCTCACTTGCTAGCTTAGAAGTGTTTTGGTGCTGTTGCAGGTTGATTTCAAAAAATTATTATTATTAATAATAATAATTTTTAAAAAATTTATCAAAGTAATTTGCTTAGTAGTCAGCACTTGAGGGGTTTTTTTCCCCCTAACTGTTTATGTCTTTCACCAAAACAAAAGCTTGATGTCTCCTACCAAAACACAAAGCAACTTACTTTGGCTCTGTTTGAAGAAAAGTTGCTCAAATTGTGAGAAACATTGTTCTTTCCAATGACATTTTGTGGAATGCGTTCTGTTTAACTTAGTGATTCTCCTGGATTATGATTTCATACGTAGCTAAGCCGTAAAAGATCAAAACAGACATAATGTAGTCTAGAATGAAAGAGATTAGTTCCATTGGACTAGATGATAGCGGTAGGTCCTTCCAACTACTTGACCAATTCAGGACTGACCAAAGGTGAAAACATGTTATTAAGGGCATGGTGTACTAGCAGGCCTGTTGACCATCTCTGTAGGAAGCCCATTACAGTGTTTGACCAGCCTCACAGTAAAGAAGTGCTATGTCTAAACCTAATGTGTAGTCTAAGCCTTCCCTGGTGCAGCTTTGAACTATTGCCTTGTGTCCTGTCACTGGATCCCTGGGAGAAGAGCTCAGTACCTTCCTCTCCATGTTCCCTCCTCAGGAAGCTGTAGAGAGCCACGAGGTTGCCCCTCAGCCTCCTTTTCCCCAAACTAGCCGAGCCCATAGCCACTCCTTGTAGGATATGTGTTTAAAGTTTAGTGTCTTTAGGGCTGCTTCTTTGGATATCATATTTAAAAATTACTGTTCTAAGTGGTTCTGGAGTGCACAGTCCTGTGATTCCTGGCTCTTGGTGAATTAAAAGATTAGTACCTGTTTGTGTTAATTTTTGTAACAAGCTTATTTCAATGGATTTTTTTAACTAACTTTGAACTGCTTCCCCCTTCCATAATTATTCCTCTCCAAAACTGAGAAAGCTTTCCATAAAAGTGATTTTTTTTTTCATAGTTTTCTTGCTTTCTATTGCATAATCAAAGATTTATCACACCATTTTCAATCCTCAGTTGGTTTACTGCTTTGTCAGTTGAATGACTGCCATTGTTAAATAGCTCACAGGTTTGGCAGTACAAGTATGAGTTGCCTCTGAAAACGATTTGTTATTAATGTGGTGTTTGCCTCTCTCCTTGGGGGCATATACTCTTGAACAGCTATAAACACTTGTTATTCTTGCAGGGCTGCAGGGTGTGAGCCAAAGGCAGGGACTGAAGGATGATTGGGCAAGTAGCAGGGTGCTTATCAGGTCCACTGGAAATATGCCTTGACCTCGTTGCATTGGGAAGGGTGGTGTGAAAGATGGGGAGATGAATGTGAGTACTTTTGAGCAATGTGAGGTGGAGTGGAAAAAGAATCTTCACAAATCTTGTTTAGCTAAGTGTTTGTGTACTTTTAAAGCATGATAACCCTGGACATCTATGTTTTTAACTGTTTTGCTGTTGCTCTGATGAGTTTTCTCATGTTATTAGTAGATCTTAAAGTCCTTTAACACATGTATGAGTAAGCCTTCAGTGGTGTTTAATGTGGTATACCTCTGACTGTGCTTGACTAGACTGGTGGTTAAACCATGTTCTGTACCAAATTGGTTGCTGGTGTTGCTGTCATCTCATGTCACTGCTCTGCAGACTGTAGAGGAAAGACATGCCTCATCAGGAGAGACTCCAGAGCTGAGTAAGGCAGCTTGAGCTGCTCCCTGTGTAGCAACCAGCACAGCTAAGAAAAGGCAGTGGGTGACAGTAGTAGGCAACACTCTTCTAAAAGGTACTGAGGCACCCCTGTGCTGACCTGAGGCCCTCTCTATAGAGGGGTCTTCGATCAGGGATGTCACCAAGAAACTACCAAGCCTCATACGTTCCATTGTTACCTGCTGCTCTTGTTTCACATGGGCACCAGTGGCAGAGGTGGGAACAGTGAGGAGCATCAAGAAGGATGACAAGGGCCCAGGGAGTGGTGGTAAGGCTGGAGCACAAGTAGTGTTTTCATCAGTCCTCCCAGGCACAGGGAAGGGGTAAGAAAGGGTGAATCCGGTGAGTCAACAAATTGTTATAGGGCTGATGCCACAGCCAGGGGGTTGGGTGTTTAGACCATGGGACTGCCTTTGAGAAACTTGTTCTACTGGGGGCTGGTGGGTTGCATCTTTGGTCATAGGCTTACCAAACTAGTGAAAAGAGATTCACGCTAAAGTTGCTGGGGGAGGGGAGCCTCAATCCATCCCACTCCTACCAGTTTGATGCCAGTCCCAGCAATAGATGCCCAGAGACAGAAGGAGGATCACAGGTCAGCAAGAAAGCACCTGAAGGACAGCACAAAGGAGTTCCAGCCAGTCAGTCAGCTTCATTGGGGGCCCAACTTAAATGCCTCTATGCAAGACCACTTACCGTGGGGAATAAAGAAGAAGAGCAAGAGATGTACGCGTGCCTGCAGGGCTGTGATCTCATGGGAATCGCGCAGATGTGGTGGGACGGCTTCTGTGACTGGAGTGTTGGAATGGAAGGACACAGGCTCTGTGGGAAGGACAGGCAAGGGAGACAGGAGGAGGCGCCACCCTCTGTGAGTGACCAGCTGGAGCGTGTGGAGCTCCATCTTGGAACCAGCAATGTTTAGTAACTTTGTCAGTGACATGGCCTGTGGGATTCAGTGCACCAACAGCAGGTTTGCTGGCAACACCAAGCTGTGAGATACATGTCAGCACGCTGGAGGGAAGGGATACTGTCCAGGGGGATCTTGACAGGTTTGAGAGGTGGGCCTGTGAGAATCGCATAAAGTTCTACAAGGCTGAGTACAAGGTCCTGCATGTGGGTCAGGGCAATCTCCAGCACGGCTACAGGCTGTAGAGAGAATGGATTGAGAACAGCCCCGAGGAGGACTTGGGGGTCTTGGTGAATGAGAAGCTCAGCATGAGCCAGCAGTGTGTGCTTGTAGCTCAGAAAAACAGCCATATCCTGGGTTGCATCAAAAGAAGAGTGAGCAGCATGTCAAGGGATGAGATTCTGCTCTGCTGACACAAGACCCTACCTGGACTACTGTCACTGATGGCAGGAGTGTTGGAACTAGATGATCTTTGAGGTCCCTTCCAACCCAAACTAGACTTGTGATTCTAAAAATTTTATGTTTTCTTGTGCAAAAGTTAAGCTGAGTTAACACGTTGAGATCTGTCCCCTCTTAACCTGCAGAAGCACTCTGGCATTTCAGAAAGTAGTTGCAAATCTTGTAACTTTAAGAAACTGCCTGTGTTGCTTTTAATATAACTTAAATCTTCAAAAGCTAAGAAGAGTTAATGTAGATACTTGATATGTGAATTTCTGCAATTAGTTTTTGGGTTTTTATGATTCTGAATACGAAGTAATGTTCTCTTTCAAGTAAAGTAGTAGCACTGTGTAGTTAATATAATGTCCTGATTCTGGCCAGGCTAGAGTCCACCTCCCCAAGCAGTCATCACAGGTGAGCTGAGGTAGCTTGGGCTGTTTTCCACACCACTTGACATCACTTCCCTGTAAAAGGGGCTGGTTGGAGAGAGGTGGTTCGGTGCAGCTCCAGGACAACAGTCCTCGTCTCAGTGCCCAACTCGGGGCTCAAAGGGCTGGGGTAGTGGTTGAGCATAGGACTCTAAATCCTAAGGTTGTGAGTTTGAGCCTGGCTAGCTCAGTCAGTAGAGCATAGGACTTTTTAGTGGGGGGAACTCTCTCTGCAGAGTTGTAGTTTTTCTGAAGATACGTTGTCACAACTTTTTTTAAAAGTATGAATTTTTGGGGCTAGTTCTTCTCCTCACATAGTGTCCTATACCTTGGAATAAGATACTGGCTCCAGCTTTAGAGATGAGATAAGGTGTGTTTGTATTACGTTGCAGTGAAAGAGATATTCTCTCTTGGAGTAGAATTTCTGTGTTAACATTTTATTTAATTGCCAGACACTCATGAGGAGGATGGCTAAGGGGCAAAGAGATTTACATTTTGTATTAACTTACAGTCATGAATTTTGGAACCAATTCTCTAGTGTTACCATTAAAATACAGACTTTAACAAAACCTGAGTTATTGAATCCAGTTTTCTTACTAGAAGCTGAGTCCAGAAGGACAGCAGAATGCATCCTCCTTGTATAAAGAATGAACTGCAGAACACTTCTCACTGGCTTGCAACAAATTTTTTGTTTGTTTTTGGAAGTCTCCCAGGTGGCATGTCACAAGAGAATATGACAAGCCAAGACCTCTTCAGTGTCCTAGATCTTTGCAGAATCTGGGAATTGATTACATGGAAATGCCTACACGTTGTCAAAAATGAACAATATGCCATATCTTACAGTGGGTTTAGCTTGTGGACCTGGAGATCTTGGGTCTGATGACTGATTTCTGAATGTGGGAAAGCAAGATAAGCAGACTGCATAAGTAAAGAATTTTTAGTACAACTAAATGTACATCTAAATTCCTTGTTAAGTAGTATGTTTTTTGTTTTTAATTGGAGTGTGTGGTACCATAAAAATTAGTAAATCTGTGGTCAAAAGTATATAGTCTTGTAAAACTCAATGTATTTTGCAGAGTATGTAAGCAGTGTTCCAACTATGAGAAGTTAGTTCTGCAAATGAGGAGGAATTGGAATTGTACTGGTTGTTTGGAAACAAAAGAATAGTGCTTAGTAATCCATGAGAACATCAATGTAGTTTTGATTTTATGTAATTTGTGAGTAAAAACTATATAGTTGGTATATACCAAACTACTTTAAACTGAACTGTAGGCATTTCAGCAAGTAATACGCTGCATAGTGGATAACTTAAGATGCAAGATTGGTCTGTTGAAACTCAATTCTTTGTAGGACTGATCATGTGATGTGATCCAGGATCTAAAGGAAAAGCAGGTGCATGCCTGGGAATGCAGGGAAGTGTTTACAGGGGTGAATCTAACACCTCTTTCTAAGAGTGCACCAGAAATTTGGCGAAGTAGTCAGTTCCAGGAGCCTGCAAGGTAATCTGCTTTTCCTGACAGTTCTTTTGCTGCTCCACTGAAATATCTTTGAAAAGCTCAGCTGAAATTGGTCCCTGCATACGGATCAAGCCCAGGCTGGATACGAAATATTCCTTAGACATGGATAAGACAGTGATTCAGGTGAGAGATTTATCTGTGTTGAGATTCTTGATGGTCTCTTTGTCATGTTTGTAAGCATTTTGTGAAGTTTGGGTTGAAGTGCTAGTACAAAACAAAATCCCATGTCATTCTAGGTTGGGGTTTTTTCAAGTGTATCCCTTACGTGCTGGTCTGATCAGTTTGCATTCTTCCTGGTTAGAACCTGAATTCTTTATCATTTTCACTCTGGAGTAGCAGAAAAGGTCCAGCCTTTTACCTTCTGTTAAGGGAAAGGAGCCCAGGAAACTAACACACTCACTAATTTAGGGTTTATTTTTACTTTTTAAAAAGAAGATGCTAGGTGGTAAGAAATGACTGAGATCAGATAGGATCATTCAAACTTTTACAAGAAATTGATTTAGGGCTATAATTAATAGTTAAAAGGGTGCAAAGAAGGATAGCTAATATAAGGAGATGGAAGGCCATAGGGGACTACTAACATGTCTGAAATGCCTCAATTTGCAGAAGAGAAAACTCAAGGGGGAGAACTTAGTGAGGTTTATCTAATCTGCATGCAGCACATAAGATGAAAGTAGATTTCTTACTTAGCAAGTCCTGCAAGATTACTGCTCACTCAGCGCTGCAACACTAGAATTACAGGGCACTTACGAAGCTAGTAGGATTAGTTTGAAAATGGGTAAAATATTAGACCAAAGATATCCAAGCAAGTGCTTATTTGCCAAGGGCAAAAGTTGTATTGGGTTTGCATGGCAAGGTTTTGGTTCTGGGGGGACTGTAGGGGTGGCTTTTGCAAGTGGCTTTCCCCATGTCTGATAGACCCCGTGCCAGCTGGCTCCCTATGCTGCTGGTCAAGACCATCAGCGACAGTGGTAGCACCTCTGCGATACCATATGGGGGAACAAACCAAACCAGTAGCATTTTGCAACTGGAGAGAGGAGTGAGAATATGTGAAAGGAACAGTTCTACAGATACCAGGGTCAGTGAAGAAGGAGCCAGAGCAGAGTTTCCCCTGCAGTCCATGGAGAATACCATGATGAGGTGTAGGCTGTCCCTCTGCAGCCCTTGGATACTAATGGTGGAGCAAATGGAGGACCCCACACTGGAACCTGGGGATGCACACCGGAAGGATGCTGTGACTCTGTAGGAGGCCTGCAGTGGAGCAGGTTTGCTGGCAGGACTTGTGACCATGTGGGAGACCCATGTTGGAGCAGCCTGGTCCTGAGGTACTGCACCTGATGGAATAGACCCACGCTGGAGCAGTTCGTGAAGAGATGCAGCCTGTGGGAAGGACTGACAATGGAGAAATTTGTGGAGGACTCTATCCCATGGGGGGGACCACACACTGGACAAGGGGAAGAGTCTGAGGAGTCTCCTCCCTGAGGAGGAAGGAGCAGCTGAGACAATGTGTGATGGACCGATCACAACCCCCGTTCTGTTTCCCCTGTGCAGCTGGAGGAGGTAGAGAAAAACGTGTGTACAGTTGAGCCCAGGAAGAAGGGAGGGGTAGGGGAAGGTGTTTAAAAGTTCAGGGTTTGTTTCTCATTGTTCTGTTTTGTTTGCTAATAAATTGCATTAATTTTTCTAAGTCAAGTCTAGTTTTTCCCATTATGGTAACTGGTGAATGATCTCTCTCTGCCCTTTTCTCAGCACATGAGTGTTTAGTTCTATTTTCTTTCCCCTGTCCAGGGGGACCCGGGACAGGTTATCCTGTAAATTAGTACAATTGGTTAAAAGATGAGAATATCAGTAAGTAAATTACTGTTTCATGATGGAAAAAAAAAACATTACCAGTAGATTTCCACTGGGATCTAGGGCTTCCTCGAATTAAAAAATAGTCTTAGGGAGTGATAAAGTGGCATGGGAGCAGTTTGTTGGTAAAATCTAAAGTTTTTTGGGTACTTGCAGCAATATCTCATGATATCATTGCCTGGTCCTTCCACATACAAATATAGTTCCATTTTGGTGAATGCCAAATGATGATCATGCATGGGAATATAATGCAAACTTATCTCCACAATGATGAGCTGTGAATTTGCTAGTGTTAATTACACTAGCAGTGGTCAGAAAGTTTTTGGGAATTTTCCACAAATAATGAATTAATTGTTGGGTCATTATGTATATCAATGGTGTGTCCAGGTCATTAAGAGTGTGCATTAAAATGTTTCATAGAAAGTGGAAAAAGGGAGTGAAAGGTGTGGAAGATCCTCTGTGCTGGGAAGGTGAAGATTGGTCTCTTCTCCCAAGTAACGTGTCATAGGGCAAGAGGAAATGGCCTCAAGTTGTGCCAGGGGACATTTGGATTGGAGATTGGGAGAAATTTCTTCACCAAAAAGAGTTGTCAGTCATTGGAACAGGCTGCCCAGGGAAGTGGTTTGAGTCACCTTCCCTGGAGGTGTGTGTAGGTGTGATGCTTAGGGATGTGGTTGGATGTGTTTTGGTGGTGGACTTGGTACCCTTAGGTTAACAGTTCCACTTGATCTCAAAAGTCTTTTCCAACCAAACTGATTGTGTATTTCTGAATGAGTAAGGGTGGTCCACACTGCTTGGCTGGAAAATGCCACATTGACATCACAATTCTATGATCTTCAGTCTGGAAGACAGAACAGTCCTTAGAGTAGAGGTGATAAAGCTGAATAAAATCTGTAGATCATACAAAACTGGTGAAGAGAAAGCAATAGAAGTTACTTTTCTGAAGAAAAAATTAGGCCACCCAGTGAATTAAACCTGCCACCTGATGAAAACTAAAGTAGCTTTTCAGGCACCGTGTAATTAAATTGTGGAACTTAATTGCCACGTGATATTGTGGAGCAGAATAATGTAAGTAGGTTAAAATTGTAATTAGGCAAAGTCAGGCAGGGACAGATGCACTGGATGCTGTACTTCATGGTGGAGTTGGACTACCTGCTCTCAAGTGTCTGAAAGCTAGAAATTATCCTTGACACTTCTAGGTATTTGTTGTCTTTAATGTTCTCTGCCTGAATCATCTGCTTCTGGCCCGCCTGGAAAAAAGGGAACTGTGTTAGCCAGATTCTAGACTGCATAAAGAAGAGCACCATTTATGTTCTGGTTTGTATGTTGTTAGGTAAGTGTCTTCACCCTGTTTCTGCTGAAGAAAGGATTTTCCCCTCTTAATTGGAGGAGGGGGAAGAGGGAGTGGGAATTTGGAGAGAAATGAACAGGGCTGTTGGAAATGGGACAGAGAAGACAAAGTGTGACAATCAGTGACATGCACTCAGTCTCTGCTGTGATTTCCACTGCCTTACTGCAACTCAGCCTCCAGTAGTTAGTTGCTGGGAGAGACTCTCCTCCTCTCATCTTGTTATGCCGGATCTCTAATCGATTTATGCACTGTCTTTGGGGACTCAGGTTTTACCTGCTGGTTTCTTTGAATGATCTGCTAGGAACCTGAAGCACAGGTCTGTGGTTTAGAGCATTGTTGCAACTGGAGAGTGATGGTGTTGCTACTATGAACCCTTTATTCCACCAAAGGAAAAAATAAAACAAAAAAGAAAGAAGAAAGCTTGGTGTACTTGCAACACATCTAAAGCTGAAAGTCCTTTAAATTGTCACAGACCTTTTCTTAACACCCACCTTTTCAGTGGCCCTACTCTTCTTGTTACACTGTGTCTCAGGTTGATCCCCTTCAATCAATGAGTGCTGTAGGAATGTGTAGACTTTGCAATAGCTAGTTATATTTTTGGAGTCCTAGGAGATTTTGAATGTAGTGGATCTTGCTTCAGGAGTTACTTCCTAAGCCTTATGATTCAGAGGCTTTACTCTCTTTTTGAGATGCAAATACTTTATTAGGATAAATGTCAGTTAATGGGTTTAACTCAGTGACATAGTAGTTTTCTTCTTCCTCTCTCTTTTCTCCCTGTGCTCTTCGACTGACCTCGTGTTGAACACATTATCTCTGAGGTAGAGATGTCTGCTGAGTTTCATAATATTTTCTCTTAGTTTGTCTGTTGGTAAGCTAATTGATCACCTGAAGGAGGTGATTGGGTGGAGCTTATTACATGGTTGTGATTGCCTGTTTTGAGCTGATTTACTTATTCCCTCCCATGAATTCTGGTTCTGTATAGTGTAAGCAGGGCATGTATAAAGATGATTTTGGTGGGGATTTGAGATGGGCTTGAGCAGGATGGAATAGCAGCAGGCTTGGTAGTTACTTGCCTTTTCCAACAAATTTAAATTAATTTTTCAAGGGAAGAGTGAGTTAATGAAAGCAACAGTGTGTTTAGGAAGTCTACGTTTTCCTGGTGTTCAGGTTTTCTTACATTTTGAGTGAAAGTAGAAATAGGTGTGTTTTAAACTTTTGTGATCTTGGAGAATTAAATTATTAGTCAGGAAGTCTTAACTTCTAGAAAGTAGAAATTTAAGCTGTTTAGAGTAAATACTGGATATAGGGGAACCAGGTCTCAAGAGAAAGCCCTTTGCAAAGATTCTGCATTCTGAAATGATAAGACTCTTGATTGATATATATATATATATTATTTTTTTTCTCCAGTCTCTGTATGCTTACACTCCCCCAACCCTGAATCCCTGACCGACAAGCTGGTGGGAAGGTAGCTGGCAATTTTGGAGTAAGGTTCTGTTGTCATTCATACTGATAACTGCTATTCAGCAGGGGGTTTTATGTGCATATGTTACATAAGTTTTACTGCTGGATAACAGCAGTTTACAGCATAAACATTTACAGCTTAATATAGATAATACACGTAGGAGTATGTAGAAGTATGAAGCTGTCCTGAAGAATAAGATAGAATTATGCTTAGAAATTCTTAAAATACCCTATACATTGCTTGGTTTATTTTTTTTTTTTTGTCAATAGCTTATTCTGTGATAGTAATAAAAATATAATTACATTTAAGACTGATTCTCAAAGCTGTGCATGTTCATATTTTCAGGAGTCTGTATTTTTTTACTACTGTAGAGCAAAAGGAGCGTATTTAGTTCCAATAACAATAATTTTAATACAGCTGACAAGAAGAAGGAAAGGTGCTCTGGAGGATGCTCTGGGGGATGAATGGGGTGTGAACGTTTCTAATCATATTTCATATATTTAATGGAATGTATAGTTGTGAGGTGTCAGAAGAAGGAAGGCTTGACAGCTGTAGGACTCATGTACAGCCTTTGAGCTGCTTCACTTATTTAAGAAGAAAGTTAGTTACTGGTTTAAGTAATCTTTGTAATACTGGTAAGTAATTGAAGCATGATGGGCATCGTTGCATCATTTTGAGCTGATCACTTTGAGAAATGTAGCATGGGTGTTAGAAATGGGAGTGCTGGCATTAACTGACACTAAGCAAAGACTTAGCTCTGAGTTAGAGAACAGACTGCTGAAATCACTTTGTCAGAGAGCGCTCTCTGGGGAGGAGCATGGTCAGGACTGGCTTTTTCTTTCCTGTTGTTTGTGTCATAGTGCTCCAGGAACAGCTAGGAGCTTCTTGTGCTGTGTCATGTCTGAAAAAGGGCTATTGAGGGAGGCCAGAGGAGAAAAAGCCACGTCTGTTCAGGCAGCTTCAAGATACTCTCAGTGCTGTGGCAGCTGTGTCTTTGGCACGGCCCCAGCCGCGGAATATTTGTGTTTGGTTTAACGCTTTAGGGTGGCTGCCAACGTTTTCCTGGGGAAATGCGGGTGAGAAACAGTATTCACAGCTTGTATCTCAGCAAAAACCCCAAAGAATTTCATTAAATGAAGAAAGCAAGCTCTCTTCATTGTTGTGACCTCTGTCTGTTGAATTGCTGAGGCCTGTTACAAATCACGGAGAGGCACATCATCTCACGGCGTGGAGCGGGGAAGAGCTCTTGTCCAGCACTTTCTGACTGCAGGGGCTGGTTCCAGCATCTGTTGTACTACAGCAGTGCCGCTTGCTGAAAGCTTATCAGAGGTTGGAGTTGGTGAGGTTATCTTGGGCACATCTCCTTGTGTTGCTTGGAAGAGTCTGACATTTTTGCATTGCAGCTCTTGCTGCCAGATAGCACTCTGTGTGCTTATCGCTAGATCTCTTCTGTTAAGTAGTTGTGGAGACTCAGGTTAACGTTTTCTTGCAGTCTGCTGAAGTTTCACTCTTATTTTCCTGTGCTGTTCTAATAAACAGCAATCTCATTATCTCAGTTGTCTCAACGTTTAAATACTTACATATATGCAAATCAGGCTATACCATTAAAATACGGGCTAGAAGTGTATGCTATCCAGGACTTTTACCAAGTGCATTAATAACATTATTTTCTCATTCTGTGAAAATACGAAATCACTTCTTTAGCTCTGATATTGATGGCAGGGCACTGAATGGGGAGAACCCAGCTTTCAACAGCTACATCAGCTTGTTACATAGCATTGCGTGATAGAACAATAGAAATTATTATGGAAGCACATTTATCCTTTCTTTTGGTTAATGTTACTGTAATTACTGTTAGGGTGACACTACCGTGGGAGTGGAGGATACTTTAAAGGGCATCAGGGCAATTAAGGTTACTAGAAAGTTCCAAGTACATTTTTTTTTTTCTCTTTATTGAGCTGTGATCCTGCATCCAAGATGGCTTTAAATACAAAGCAGTGATGTTGAATTCTAAATTACTGTTTTATAATGGTAACACTAATGAAGCTCTCTTTTTTTTTTTTTTTCAACTTCTTGGAACGCTTTCTGTTTTATAGTTGAAAGTGCTTGCAAGTGCTAAGGTTTTTGTTTAACAGTTTTTTGGAGGAGAGTGAAAGGGGGGAAAAAGTCTGAAGAATCTGAGAGAAGGTGGGTGATGAAATTTCAGGGGTCTGGTCCTGACCACAGAGTAGTGATTTCTGGATGAGGTGTGTCTTGTGTTGAAGCTGGGAGCAGCTCAGGAACGCTGAGAGGATCCTTATGGTAAAAAATACGATCCATCAAGCTGCTTTTCTTTCAAAACAGAATGTATAATGAGCACAGTCAGGATTCTTGGTTTTAACAGCTTATGCAGTGTTGTGTTTTTTAAAATCACATCTACCACATGTAATGTACCTTTACATCTGTGTAATACACATAGTTATTGATAGACTTCAGAGTTGCCATTCAACTAGTCTAAGAAACATCTTGGTGTTCTGCCTTGTGGCAACTACTTGCCAAATGCCTCTGCAGCCTTTTACTTGAGTGCTATCTGCAATTGTTTATCTGTTTTTTAGGCAAAATAATATAAAATATGTTAAAAAAAAATCAGAATTAAGTGGATGCATCAGTGTATATAAGCTAAACCAGTTTGAGTTTGTTTAATAGTTAAAATTGGTTTTGAATATGAGGTGTATAATGATATCAAACTGTTTCTGTGTCTCATTAAGTGTGGTAAAGTATGGAACAACTTTATATTTTTTTAATGTCTGGTGGTGTCTCTCACTGTCAAATTGGCCTGAAACTTTTACTTCATACATTTGAGAATTTCCTTTTGAAGGACTGGCTAAACTGGAGAAAGTCATTGGGACCTGGGGACTGTTTCATGCTTGGGGTATCAAGTTTTGTTAATCCACCAAGTTTTCAACCTTGTTTGATACTTACTACAGAAATTCAAGGTTGATGCTTATTGTGATCTTTCTTGGGCAAAAATGTTCTCTGTTGTGTGGTTTTTGAGATGGAAAAAGGGTAACTTGGACAGTGCTGCTAAGGGTTTGCCAGTGTGTGATTTTCTTTACATTTGGGAGTTAGGGAGAAAAAGGAAGAAACAATGACTTTCTGATCACTTCATTACTCATTGTCTCTTCTAGTTTCTTAGTTTACATTACAGTTCCTAACCTAACTGTGTCCCTGTACGATAATAACATGAAGGAGTGGAAAAAGCTTAATTTAGTCTAGAAGAGTAATTGTTATGTTCTAGCCATGATCCTGTTTTTGCACTAGAGAGATTTAGTGCTTTATAACTAAAGAATTCCACTCCAGAGTGTTTCCCAGGTTCTTCTTTAGGTTTGAGTGTAATTTCTTTGTTGTTCTGAGCAGAATTTTTACCATGTTCCATTGTTGTTTGCTTCTTAAATTAATAACATATCTTTTACCTTCCAATAACAGATAATAATAACTGTCCTCTCCTCACCCCCTACTTATTGGCTGACCAGAAAAAAGTAATTTTCTGTCAGATTAAGTGTTCCTGTGACTGATGTAGGAAGGAGAGGAAGTGAAAGCTTGAGTTACAATGTCATTCAAAAAAACCCAAGGAGAGTAAAGACTGCCTGTTGCTTTCCTGTTCCTCATCAGGTGGCTGGGAAGGTAGATGAATCTCTTGTGTTGTAACCCTCAATTTAAATCTTTCTTCTTCCTCAACCTGCAGTGATAAAATACTAAATTGAAAATATTACTTAAACCAGATAATATGAAAATAAAGCGTAAGACTGAAGGAACAGCTTGAACACCTGATGTTTACCTGTTATTTCAAAGAATGTGAAATTCTCCATATGAAAGGGAACGCTGATATCTTACCATGTCTCTTCTTGTTCATAGCAAACACCATTTTCTGCTTGTGCAAACGGGTCTTTCAATTCTTAGGAATTTTGGGAAAGTGCTATATTAAAACTTTGCTGCTATAGCTAAAGCATTTTAATAATAATAATAAAAAACCCCAAACTACTGGTTAGGAAAAGTAAGCTCTTGATTTCATGTTTAAACTGCACTTGGGGATACCTGACTTGGTTTTGTAGTAATTGGGCTGATCACCTTTACACTTTTTGCAGACCTACACTTGTCTGTAGGTCAGTGGTTGAATGAGACTTCTGTACCTCATGTGCAGCTGATGAACTGAGGCTTGGAAATAATTCTTGGAAGCTCTCCAACAGATCTCCTAGGGGTTCTTTTTTTTCAGTTTTAGAAATAAATGAATCTCTGTAGCTGTACAGCTTTTTAAATAATTAATTGTAGGCACATCTGAGTTTTAGTGTGTCTTTTACATTGCACAAGTATCTGTGCCTTTATGCTTCTTATTTTGATGATGATTATTTTTTAAATAAGCTATAAATCTAAAGATCTGTAGAAATGGCTATCTTTAGCATAAAGTGGAATGAAAAAGAAGCTTTCTACTTCTACAGGTTAGAAATTAACTTCTCCCTAGGCAGAAAAAAATGCTATGCTGCATTAAAATGATGCAGTCATAGTAATAGGTATGTGTGTATTTTAAGCATTGATGACCACAGCTGTAAAATAAATTATTTTCTGCTTGGCATTTTCAGTTACATACTTATTTGTTTCAGTAACAAGTACTCATCTTTCATCCTTGTCTTCTGAGTAGATTGTAACTTGCTTGCTTTTGTCAATTTTCAGATGGAGGAGGGAGGAATGTGCCCAGGGTGTACAAAAGTCATGTTCTTTTTTTTTTACTTAGAGCACTGGAATCAATTCTGTAAGAACAGTACCAGCTGCAGCTTTGTGGGGATGTTGTGTTGGTGATAAAATTGTGGCTTAAATATAAAAATAAAACTGAAGCCATTTGCTTTGTGAGTCAGCAGACATTGTGGATGCTAAAGCTTCTGGTATTTCTGAAATTAATACAAAATGTCTTGAAGCAGAAGTAGTCCAGGTCTTTGACACTGATAGCAAAGACATGCTTTAATAGCAAAATACCAATTAATAATGTTTCCAAGTTTCATTTTGCAGTTTTATGGTTCAGTGCTGTTTCTTTCTGGCAATAAAGTGAAAATTTTACAGCTTGAATTGAGAACTATTAATGGTCTCCTTCATGAGTACACTTGATAAACTAAGTTAGGTGGTCAAAAATTATACTTGATCTACTAAAAATAAAACCTTTTGTTACTTATGCATGAATATTATATGTTGTATTTCAGTTTCAATAAGCCAGCTTTTAGGTATCCTTATGGGAAAGAAAGCACAAAATTTTCCTTGGAGAGAACTTCACAGAATCACAGACTTGTGGGGGTTGGAAGGGACCTCGAGAGATTATCGGGTCCAACCCCCCTGCCAAAGCAGCTCCCCAGCTCATATTGCACAGACAGGCGTCCAGAGGAGTCTTGAATATCTCCAGAGAAGGAGACTCCTCCACCTCCCTGGGCAGCCTATTCCACTGCTCTTTTTTGTGTATTATGTCTTACAAACATGCCAGGTTTTGCTTTGTTTTGAGATAGGCAAAATATAATTTATTTAAAAAACAAAAGTAAAAAATAGCTTGGACAAAATCTGGAGAAGCCATCCTAGTCCAGTGCCCTGCTCAGAGCAGGGCTGACTCTGAAGGGGAGCTGGCTACAGCCTTGCTAATGCAGCCCAGTATGCTTTTAGCCTTTACCATCGAACAAGCTCACTGGCTTGTGTTTCTGTTCATCATGAAGCCCCCGAGCTGCTTTCTGTCCAGCTGCTTCCCAGCCCCAGGGGCTGCAGCAGTGCCTACCTTTGAGCTCACGGATGTTCCTTTTGGCCAAGGAACTGCTAGGGTCCTGCTTCCTACACCGATCAGTTTTTGCTAGCATGTCATCCCCTGCACTCTCCCTCCCCAAAAGAAGAAAATGAAAATGAGTTCTACTGTATTTTTCATGAGGAAAAGTTGTGTGTTTCCTTCAAACAGTAAAGTGGCTGCATTAATATAATTTTGATGTGCTTATGCTAGCACAAGCTATGCTGATGTGTAGTGAAAAAACCTGTGATGTACTACTTGATTATGGAAAACATGATATGGAAAGTGAGCACTTAGTAAGGACCTTGCTAAAATGCTTTTTTTTTTTTTGATCTGGCAGCCACTTAAACTTCTGATTTCTCAAGTTTATGAACAGGAGACTAACAGGAAAGAGAAAAGATCTCTTCATTTTATGTGGAAGTGGTACTTTGAGTTAACTTCGTTACAGATCCCAAGAAACTGAAATCATTCTATTCCCCATCCACATCTTTCCTTCCTCAGGCCCTATGGTTGGATGATCTTGCACTATCCTTTGCCGTGTCGATCAAAGTTTGTGCCCCAGTACTGTGTCTCTAATCAAGTCCAATTACTGATGTCTGTAGAGAAGCCTGAGAGTGTGACAGATATGCAGAGATGATGTCTCCGAATGTTCCCCCAGCTTTTAACTGTTGGGGTTTTTTTCAGCAATTTCTTCAGCTGGATGATTCTTCTCTATGAAATAGAGTTTTGATGAATTTGTTCTGCATGGGTCTATGCAGTTGTTTTTTGAACCTATGTAAAATTTTATCAGCCACAGAATAGTGAATAGCAACTTTATATGCTGGGTGAAGCACCCTTTTGCTGTTTGCTGAGTTTCCCACTTGCTAATTTGGAAATGGTGAATAACCAATCCCTTTTTCTCTTTAATGCAACCATATGGATATGTAAAATTCCATTCTCAGTCTTTTTCATGGTGAAGAACTCCGTGCTGTGTAGTCAGCCTTCAAAAAAAGGCTATTTTGTGTGTTTCATCCCCTTTATTACTGTCAAATAAAGAAGAGCAGACAGAGGCTCCTGAAAGGAGAGAGTTTAGGAAAAGAAGGACAGGGAGAGAAGAAAATGATATGTTACCATTCGATCTATGTCTCTCTAGAGGAATGCACCAAATGACAGAGAATGTGACGTGATGCAAACATAGTATTATTCAACCCCCTACGGCCCCCATAAAAAGTTAATTAGCAGCTTATTAAGCTAAATATAGCGCATGACAAATTACAAGCAAGCTTCAAAATTGCAAGTGTGTGGCCTTTGATACCATTTAGCCCGTGCTGTACTTGTGAGTTTGGATAGAAGAGTGGCTATAAGAATGTGAACAGCCTTTTGCAGTTACAAGAGAGAGAGCTTGACTTGCACAGGCTTCCCTGGGACTTGGTGGTTGGGTGTGGGGTGTTCCTCTGTTGTTAAACGTGCAGAATTAAAAGGTTTAACTTTATCACACCATCTCTGTCTGTGAAGATGATATACCTGACTTGGCAGATTCTCAGCTGGTTCTTGTCTGCCTGCATCCATTGGAGTCCTGTCCCTACCCACCATATACTGTGAATGGTATTCTTCTATGGAATGTCAATGTATATTTCACTATGTACTGTTTAGCTTAAAATTGCTTCCTAAATTTTCTGGCACACACTCAATTTCACTATTTCTTAATAGGAATATTGGGACATAACTCTTAAATAACTTGTGAACAGCCTGCTTTTGAGTCATGGCATTGTATGGTTACTTGGCTGTATTGATGAAATGAAAAACAAGCTGAAAACAAGCTTCTGAGAGCCCTGGAAATCTGAAGAAGTGTGGTTGTCTTCTGACTTGTGCCCGTGGCTGCTGAAGCTAAATGCAAAGTTGTAAACATTCCCCTTTGACTCCCGTGACTGCCTTCTGCAGAGCCCCTGGTGCTCTCTAGTGCCAGGGTACTATCATGCCTTCCTTTTCTTCTCTCCTATTCCAGAACCCATTTGGCTTCCTCTCACGTCCCTGTCCGTTTGGCAAGCACCAGCATGTGTTATGGCTGGTTTGGAGCTAGGAGAGTGCTTCAATTGACCGGTTGATTGCTGCTGCTCGAAATGGATGAGAGCCAAGTTCTGTTTCCCTCTTCCACAATGCAACTGCTAATTTGTATGTCTTGCTTCTACTCAGCAGCCGATTTCTGTGAAACTTAGGGGAACTCGGTGTCTTTGAGACCTCTGTTTCTCTGTCAAATTTGGCTGAAATTGGCCTGTGTGATTAGAATTCACTGGTGTGATAGGGCTGCTGGACAGACTGCATAATCTATAATCTTTGTTTTCTGAGGGTAATTGAATTCAACTGCATTTTAAAAACTTTTGGATTTGTTTGCTAAAACAAAAATGACAAAACTTAGACTTCATGTAAAATGGCTTACCTCTTTCATCTGGGAAGTGTTTGTTTTTTTTCCTGAGTGTTGAGTACAAAAGGAGGGAGGGGAAGCTTAGCAAAAGTGCGTCTCTCTTCCTCATGCCTGTCAGTTCAGCAGCTATGGTGTTTCCGTATAGGTGGATACCGGTTTAGGTCCTGGGGATTAGAATCATGTATTCTGACTGCTGCAGGAGAGTGCTTTGTCTGTGCATCTGTAATGTATGCTGTGGTGAAATATTCTTTCTTTTTGATGCCATTCCACACTTCATAAATAATGAAACTTTCTGTAGAGTTGCCTCAGCATCTCAGGCAAATTACCCCTTAGGCTTAGTGAGTCAGT
Organism: Zapornia atra; assembly: GCA_013400835.1. Lineage (NCBI taxonomy): Eukaryota > Metazoa > Chordata > Aves > Gruiformes > Rallidae > Zapornia > Zapornia atra. Next base: position 78,441 of record VZTU01026895.1, read on the forward strand.
CTGTTTTTATCTTCTTTTTTTTTTCTTTTTCTTTTTTTTCCCCTTTGTCTCCGTGTACTTTAGTGTTTGCAGCAACTTCAACAGAAGGAATTGACAAAGGCTTGGATACCTAGCACTGAAACTGTGGAGAGATGCTCATGTTCATGCAGTGCTATGATGTGAATTCTAATTTTTGTGCACAAAGATATTTGTTGTACAATTACCCACTGCATTTATTCTTTGTTAGAAAAATGTGCAGCTGTGGTAAAGGGTTTTTAATCCCTTCATGTTTTTAGAAGCAGTAACTAAGCTGATCGTTCAAGACAGGTTGGAAGTGACCTTTTCCTGAAAGATGAGGTAGATAAATTTTCAACAGGTGCAGAAAGGATTTAACCAGAATTTATCTAAAATAAAAATGGCTGAAGGATGTTCTCTTCTTACGACTTGTTTTATAGGGTTTATACGATTACTGACAGATAATTGTCCTGCAGAGCATTAGAGCATAATTTGAAGGAGATTCTATTAATAGAAAACAAAAGTTTTGGTGAATGGTATCTTGATTTGAGGCAATGTTTTCAGACTAAGGAAGACAATGGTGCTAAATGTTGCTTTGCACATTTTACTTTTCCCCTGCCGTATGATGAAGCACCATGACTTGTCCTAAGTCTTTAGCTATGTTGTTCTCTCTGGGAATCGGAAAGCAGAAATTGTGAACTTAACTACCCTACTTACTCTGAGACATTAGTTTTGCTCACTACCACCTCCTGGCAGAGATCAAGAGCAGGCAGGCACTAAGGTGTTGAGCTTTTAATACTTCAGATGGCGGCAGACTGGGATTTAACTGTCTGTGAAACTTGTAAGGAAAGCAGAACCTAAAGTAGCTGGCAGGGGAGAGATTAATGAAGGATGACAGAAGTGCAGTTAATTCTAAATTTCAATTAATCTGCAATACACTGAATAGATAACAAGAACATGGACCCATGTTCCTAAATTTGCTAACATATTAATTCCGGTCAAATAACTGTAGAGCATGAGGAGAAAAAGCAAGGGGAGAGAAGAAAAGGAGAGAAAAGCATTTAAGTAAAGCAACAAGTTATCTGACAAAATGACTGTCATACTAGTTGCCTGTTTACAGCAATAAAGACAGGCTTCACGTTGCTTCATTCTTTCTGGATATCCTTTCTGAATGCTGCTTGAAAGAGCGTCAGACTGCAGAGAACTGAGTGGTCTCTGTTGGAGGGATATAAGGAAAAAAAAAGGCAGAGACAAGTTTACTTTGTCTTTTTCTAAGCTTTCTTCTTAATCCTCATATGTCACTTGTGTCATCCCTTTATTTGTCTGGGTCCTTTACATTTCTGAACCTTGCATTTTTCAGTCATGCAAGCAGTTTGAAGAGATGTGTTGTGGGGTTGTTTTTGTTTGTTTTGTTTTGATGTGGTGTTGTGTTTGTCAGGGGAAAGCTGCAGTGTGTAAATGCTGCTGATGGCTGGAGCTGAACAGCTCAAGTCAGTCCCTGTACGGCTCTCCCCGCCCCATGTCTTGCTCACAAATTACTGTAGCTCACCAGTAACCACAGCTGGAGCGATGAATACACCCAATATTATCTAAGTTTTGCTATGTTGTCATGTTGCCTCTAGAAGATGGACCTCGAGTTCAGTTACTTCAGACATGTTGAGTAGTTAATTCATATCAAGGATGTTCTGTGTTACTGTGCAGTTTGTTGTGAGGTGAGACTTCACACTGAAGGCTTTGACTGCAGCTGTGAGCATGGACGTGAGGAATAGGTGTTTATCCATCAGTCAGACTGATGTATGATGGGTGTATGATGTCATGTGAAGTTAGGCAGAATACGTAGTGAAGGGTTAGTGCTGTCTGTGGAAGAATGAGACAATGGCTGGTTCAGGAAAGAGTCTGTAAGAAGGGAGTTACCTCAGTGAATCTGTATGGACAAAGCGACTTTGAGATCAGCACTGAAAGTCATATGGCAATTTGACCAGTCTTCTAAAAGCCAGATTTTCTGTTGTCAAACCACTAACTCCTCTTAACTTCTAGGTAGTAAATGGCATAATAGTCTTGCCAGGTGCAGGCAGTGACCCTTGGTCTTTCAAAGGGTTGTCAGTAATGTCAGAGAGATGGGGGCAGTCATGTTTGTCGAGAGGGATGTGAAAATGGTCTCATGAGGAACATATTTATTTTATTTTATTTTTGAGCAGACATTGGCTAGATCCTTAAATCTGTAAAGACAAGATAAATAGTTGGCCATAAAGGGCAAGCACAGTCTGAGTGTACAGGAAGACAGAAGCCCTCACTGAGTTGTTTAGGTAGGCATTTACAGCTTGTCAGAGGAATACAGAGAGGGGAAAAGGGAAATGCCTTCTGTATAATCTCTTAGTTGATTATATAAAAAAATATTTTTCTGTGCCCAGTGTGAAGTGAAGAGCTCTGGTGTATCAAAAACACTTCAGAACCTTTAAGGTCATAAGGAAGTTTGATAGTATGTGTATTGACATTGTGATATTAATAAGATACGTGTTGTGAGAACAGAAAAATGGCAAGCTGGATGCCAGTTGCTTTGCCTTAGCATACTCTCCAAAGTACTTTTCACCTGTCTCCCTGCATATACCGAGTCTCTCTGTAAGACTTTGCTGACTGTCTCCTTATTGTTGGTTGGCAATTGAGAGAAGATCGCTTTGCGTCAGGTGCGGAGGGCCGAGAAGCCAACAAATGGTGATGCTGTCTGGGGATGGGAGCGGAGCGATGGGGAAGGCTGAAGCCGGGATGTTCAGAGGTGCAGAGCTTGGCTGTTGCTCTTTCAGTGCCTGCTTCTCTGTGTATGAAAACACTAACTACTCAGACAACAGAAAATCATAGTTTCAAGCAGGGATTTCGGAGCTGATGCTTGTCTTGCTGATGCTTTTAACTAAAATCTAGCTGTGCTTAACTCCCTATTGTGAAAGGAAGGTAATGTTATTTCAACTTACAGAAGCCCTTGAAGGCAGGTTTAATTATTTCATATTCTTCACTTGGATTCTCTGATGAAAATATCCTAACAATAACAAAAAACCCCCACCATTAAATTTAAAGGGTGGCATAATTTTGTATGTAGTGTGGACTTCAAATAGCAGCTATTGAAAATAAGAGTGGCTGTGCGTTATGGTCTTGCCTATGTGTGAAGTGGTCTGTGTAAATATGCATAAAAAGACCTTCTGAAACCACAGTTTGACCATTAATGTTTGTTATTTTCTGTCTTCTGTGTCTGTCTTTGAAACCTTAGTGTGTCTTTCATTTCTGTGTAGTGATACATAGGTATCACTTTTGAAAGCAACCTGTAGATTTTTCTGTATATGCTATCAGATAATTTATCAAGAAAACTTTTTTCTATTAATGAATTTTCTATCTGTATATGAAATATGGTTCTAAAATCAACTTGGTAACACTATGAGAGGTGGTGAGAGATGGATGAATTTTTTTTTGCCCTCATAGGGTGAAACAGATTGTAAGATTTTTGCATTATTGCTACTGTTTAGAGTTGCAAATTTGAGTTACACAGAGTAGAAACTTGGGTTGGTGTCTCTTTGGTGAGAAAGCAATAGCCATTTCTACTGAAATTGACACCTGCATTAGCAGGTGTTCCGAGGTGTTAACAGTTGTATGCATTGTTTGCTTGTCATGGGTTTCTTTCTTTAATGTTGAGGTGGTTATTTACTGTCTGATGGTAAAATGTTCTATACCGGACTATGCAGTCCGTTTATGGCTATAGCTGTGCTGGTGGCTGTGAGAGTTGCGGTGCTCTGTGTGCTTAGAGACAGTGATTTTCAGAAGGGACATTATTCAGTCATCCTGACTTAACACTGTCTCCCTTCTGGGTGCTTCTGGAATCCATTGCAGCCATTGCTGCTGTCAGTGTAAAAATAACCTTGTGTCTGAAGTAGCAGCTTCCTTGAAACCATCCAGATCAATCTGTGTTATTTTTTGTGAGCCAACAAGTTTGGTCATCAGTGGAGGATGGTAAAATGATTCACTAACTTGTTGGCCAAGTCCTCTGCAAGACTCTGCAGTAGCTGTTGCAGCCTTCCTATTCGGGGAAAAAAAAAAAGTGGGAATCACAAGTGTAGTTCCTTCTAAGAACTTTCACTTCAGTGTTTAGGAAACAATGGGATTTCTTAGAAAACTTGTATTATGTATGTTTGTTATTTCTGAGGGGAGAATTTCCCGTTTCCTAGAATTCTGAGTCTGCCTGTTTTCTAGAGGCTTTATCTTGTTTTCTGACAATTGGGTCTTGCAGTTGGGTTCAAATATCAGGTAAATTTTAGCCTGTGCTTTGGAAAGTATAGTTCTTGTCTTGGTGCCTGGAATGTGTAGTTGTGCTCCAACAGAAGACACACGTTTAATCAACTCTGTCCAAATTTAGTTGTCTAAAATTTAGATGCCTGTGTTGTGCTAGTTACTCTCAAGTCTCCATTAAATGTGCAGAAATAATTATCTCCAGAAGGCCATTCATCTCTTCCTGAGCTAGGTGTCCAAGATAAGGAAGATAGATTGCCGTGGCGGTTACAGGCGGAGCAGGGTGTGACTTGTTCAGATTCAAGTATCTCGCTTGCCCTCTGCAGTGAGGGTCACTGCATCTCCTCAGAACCGTTCAAACAGCACTAGTTCAGCTGCAGATTGCCTCTTCCTGTTGCTAGCTGTGGATGTATTTATATATTTATATAGAGTATGAGCTGGCCTTTGCCGTGTGCCTTTTGAGGCCTCAGAGGTTTGGATGAGTTCCTGCTGTTTGCTTCACCGTTTGGTTCTGGAGGCCTGGGTCAGAGGGTCAGGTCTTTCACCTGAACAGGTTTCTGTTTTCTGGGTTGCTTAGCCATAGTTAAGATGGATGTATAATACAGTCCAGTGACTTTTATTTTATTTTATTTTTTACCATGGTAGACAATATTGGTTTTGCCTTTTAATTATGTATTTAATTATAGCAACAGATTTAATAAATCACTGTATATAAAATAAATGTCCCTCTTCTCATGCCTCTTCCTTAGAGGATGTGGAGGAGGAACAATGATAGAGGAAGGAGGTGGGTTTTTTTGTGAGAGATCTTTCACTGTTTGTTTCAAATGTTTAGTTGTAGGTTAAAAAGACTCCAAATTTGCCTATCAAAATGCCTGCCTTTTGCCTCTGAATGCTTCCTACCTCAAATTTTATTTTCTCTCCCATGCTTTTGTGAGGTAAGAAAAAAGTTGTTGCTGCTTGTTTCATGATGTCAGCTGTGGCACAGGATTTGCTTTTTCATGGTAAAGGATGAGCACAGCCTGCCCATGCCAGCCTGGTGCTTTAGGACTCCCGTTATTTTACCAGACCAGGCAGGTGCCTAATGCCGGGGGGTGGGGGGGACTGGGGGCTGGCAGGTATGACACAGCTTGTAGGAGCCTGGTAGTCACCTGAGCTGGGAACTGTCTGTGTCTCAGACAATGCTAGGAGGTACCTTAATACGGAGTGCTTTAAATTGGCTGTGTGAAGATCTAGAGATCTCTTTTGCTGGCATGCCTTAATTTTTTGGTATATTCTTACAGCATTTGAATGCTTCAGTTCCCTGGGGAAAATAAAGTCTTCAGTCTGACCTGAAAATTTTTGCATGATTTCTCTAATACCATTAGCTGGTAAATTAATTTCTTAAAGTAGGAAATTTCTAAAACTAAAGATAGTTATAGAAAGAAAACAACTTTTTTGCAAACACAGGTTTTTCTTATTTATAACTCTCCCTGTTGTAATTCTTATGTGTTTTGACTTAAAGTATGACAGCTTTGTAACGAAGTTCTTGTAGCTCAGGATGCTGTGAGTTGTTAGGAGTGATGTTACACTGTTAATATATTGACAGACATGTAGGAATGTTTAATTGTAGTTTATAAATAGTTGTGTTAGTGTGTTGGAATTAATTTTCACTGATTAGAGTTTGGTGATTTCTGATTTTTGTAGTTATAGAAGACAAGATAAGACTAAACTAAATGTGAATTTTTCACTTCTAATTAATCAGACATAATTGTATTGGTAAACCTGGATGTGTTTTAAACTAAATTTGTAAGAGAAAGGTATGCTGTGGTTGTGACTACTTCAGAAAATGCTAATGATGCTACAATTCGTAAATCCTGAGAAATTGTAAGTTTCCTCTAGTCTAGAAAAGACGTTGACAGTGTAGTTTCTACTTTAACTTCCATGTGTAGAAATATAAAACAGCAATCCCAAAACGTAAGCTGTTATTTTAACAGGGGTTGTGACAGGTGGAAGCAGGATCACAAAAAACAGAAAAAATCTTTTTGTCAAAGACCTTTTTTTTTTTTTCTGATTCTGTAATAGTTTTCAACCAGTGCTCTGAATTATCTCAGCTGTAATTGTATGAAAATGAACTTGATTTCATATTGGATACTGGATGTGAAGGTGAAAGTTATAGTTAGTTGTATTAAAATATCAGAGAAATATTAGAGTCTGAGAAATATAGTTGTTAAGGGCTTTTGAAAGCTGCTCTGGTGCTGGGAAAGCTGTTTGTGTCTCTTCCACCTACCCCAGAATATCTCCAGGGGAACTCTGGTAAAGACAAGAGTTTAAGTAAATTTCTGAAAAAGTTTTATTTTCTTGCTAATAAATATCTAAGGTTTTATAGTGTCCACATTTTCAGGCACTGGTTTTGTTGTATACTACACATCCCTTCCTAAAGAGAGGTTTGGGTTTTTTATATATACTGTCATTAAAAACTCTTCTTAGCTGTCAATAGCAGTGAGGGCCTTTTGCTGTGTAATCATTTCTCTTGGTTTGGTACCCATCACAGTGTAAGTTCTGAGCAGAAAAGAGCTCTGGTTTTGGGCGGGGTGAGGGGTGGGGGAGTTGGGTGGTTTTTTTTTTGATCCTGTATAATATTTTACTACTTCAATGCTTTGAAACCCAGTATTTTGTTATCTAGATTACTTTTTTTTAACTTTACTGTTTTAGCTGTGATGAAGGTAACCATCATGCACATGTTTTCTTGTCAAGAGGAATGAATTGAGGAGAGACAAGTTTTTTCAACTGCAGTAACCTGTAAATGGTTGGAGGGGATCAGCTGTTCATAGTGTTAACTTCCAGTTCGTGGACAAAGGTGTTGCCATCAATGAAAGATGTTTTTGCAAACCATGAAGCAACCTGCTAGCTGCTTACTTCAGCTGCTCACTGTGACTTTTTGGCAGTAGCCATTAACTCTCCTTTCACTGGTCATTTGTAGCCTGCAGCCATTGTGCGTGACACAGTGTTAGAGCAGAGCAAGGGTAAGATACCTTTAAAAGTACTATGAGAATCTTTTTTTAGGAAACAGGTGATCTGTGTAAAAACAAGTGCTACAATGTACATGCATCGCTGTCAAGCAGACTCCTTGAAAGTGATTTATATATACATGTATAGTAAATCTATAGTGGTGATGTTACTGTAGCTGTTGGGCCAAGGCTAAAGGAAGTGAGGTTTAGAGGAAAAGGTAGTGGACTTGGAAAAAGTGAACAACCTTTTTGTCTCAAAATCTTTTAAGATTTTAGCCCTCTGATCATCTTCAGGGCCCAAATAGCCTTCACCCAAGTTCTGAAGCCAACTTGTGTGTAAGTTACCCTTTGTAACCCGTCTCAAACCAGTGCACGCTGTCTCTGGGGAACAAATCTGGCCTATATATAGGAATGCTCTGCCTGTGTTAGAAAGCTGGCATGCAAACTATGCAATTAATGCCTCTAGCAGTTGTTGCTGAGAAGCTTCCCCACTGTGAGGCAATGTCTGTGAGAAACTACCCTGCACGAAGTAAATTCTGTTTTCACCTTAAGATTCCACATGACTGAGTCACTGACTAGGAAAGTATCAGTACGGTGTCTGTTGCTGCAATACTGTCATGTGCAGGAACAGGTTACAGTCCATGTCTGTTCTCTTTCACCTGATGTGAATGGCATCTATCAACATTTAAGTGAAAGCTGTTATGACCCAGGTTGTCATGCAAGAACTGTACACACTGCAAAGCATATATGCTGTAAGCTGGTGTCGGTTACATTCCAGATGCCATACTTGAATGCTTGCACTGTAATGGTCCAGCCCCTAGCACTTAGCACAGAGGGAAAGTTTAAAAGACCAGGTCTTACCTAAAATCTGAACAGTAGGACAAGTCTTTTGAGAGAAAAGTTGATACTTTTTTGTTGGGTGTTTTGTTTTTCTAAAGTCATTTTAATTAGGGGTGAGAAATAGGCTTTTCTTTCTAGAAGGCAATTCTCCCCCTGTAACAAAGTAGTATCACAAGGAACATCTTAAGGTAGTGGTTTTATTGTATGAAATATGCCTCATTTCTCATTTTATGTCTTTGATCTGTTAATCTGGATTGTCTCTGTCCAGGTTTAGGATAAAATTGTTGACATACAGTTGGGTAAAAAGATTGCCTCCAAAATGTCTGCTTTTTGCTATATGTAAAATTGAATCATTCACACTTTGCACTTCTGTAAATGTGGCAGCAGAAAAACACTGGTAGAAAATATTCATGGGCTTTAGCCATTGCTACTGCTCCTTTTAGATATTTTTCATGTAGAAATGTGAATCTGAAAACACTCAGGCTAACATCATGTTCTGTAAACAGTTTGATAATTTTTTTAGTGTTTTTATAAAATAAAATCATAGGATGACAAGCAACCAGAAACAAAAACTTTAGAAAAAAGACATAACAAGTTTTTGACAGGGAAAAAGCAGTATTGTCTTGTATCTTTCATGAAGCCTTTGGGTTGTTGTTTTTTTTTTTAGATATTTAAGAGAAAATGTAGTTTTACTACAGCAGATGGAGTTGCCTGTAAGATGGGAGATTACCTAAAGTATGAAACAATATCAAACATGAAGGGTTTCAACCCCTTCAGGGGCAGGTCTTTAGAATCTAAAATAAACTGTGGAAAGGGTGTGGAATAGAAGGGAAACAAAGGCAATGCATTTCAGTAGGTTTAATGCAGATTATTCTGTGGGTGTAGGTAGGATTAGTCACCTGCATATCATAGGGTACATAAGCACCAGCTCTGCAGAAAAATATTTAGAAGTTTTTTTTTCTGTTATGCATAGTGTTTGTAAGATACCTGACAGTGTCCCTTGGCTGTAGTCAGTGCTCTAAGGCATGAGCTGGAGTTAGTGTCTCACTTGGGTACAGCGCTCTGTGAAAGGTCTGTGGGTGGGGAGAAGGGAAGAGAGAAAAAGAAGTCTAAGTAGGGAGCTAGAAAACAGCATGACCTTGTAGGGATAGGCTGAAAGAGTTGGGGTGGTTTAGTTTGAAAAGGTAAGCCTTAGTCTTCCAATATTTAAAAGCTCTGCTCTGCTCTAATAGCTGTCTATAATACTTGACCGGCAGCAGTAATCAAGGTGTGGTCAAGTAACATACACCTGACTTCTACACCTATTTCTGCACCTAAATCTACAAAATATGTTTGGGTTAACTTATTTTGTGGTGCTTGTTTGGCCAATACTGAAAGTAAAACTAGTGCTGAGTACATAAATCACTGTATGATTTATAGGCTAGCACACAAATCCTGTGTATGGGAGTCTAATAATACTGCAGTAACCCATTGTACTTTCAGGGAAATGCATTTATAGTGTGGATCTCTTCTCTGAGAACTTTGTGAACTGCCTATTTTGAAAGCTGTCTTGTTGACCTCAGTCATAAAGCCCTGGTATCTTACATGCTGTCTTGCATATTATTGCATGAGATCACCTTACTTCTGTCAGCAGTCCTTCAGTTTGAGAGGAAGAACTGCTTAGATTCATGGGGAGAAGGAAGATAGGGAAGGAGAATAAACAAAAATGAACCCTTCCTCCACTAAAAGTGCTATGTATGCTTATCTTCTGCTTTCAGTTATTTTAGATAACGGAAGAAACACCTCATTCTTGTGGGTTAATTAAAAATGTCGACAAATATTGGCTGTACCTGTAATGTCACTATTTGAAGACAAATGGACAGAATGGAGAGGCAGGCTAGATAGGAGAGCATTTGTAGAGATCCTTGGTTTCATAAGGATCCTGACCTTGCTGTCATTGGTAAGGTGAAATCTCAAAACATATAATAAGGTTTTGTGGAAGCTGTTTTTTGTTTGGTTGGTGTGGTTTTTTTTTTCCAGTGGTGATACTAAATCACTTTCTAAAGTTATTTGTTCTGAGTTTCAGAAGACTGAAATAAAAATGTTGATTTTGATAATCAGGAAGTATTTCTAAAAATAATTCATGGACTTCAGGATAACAAATGCTTTAGTGATTATTTTATGAGGGAAGACAAAAAATGGATGATTAACTCATGCTTGTATTTGTTGGAGCTGCTTTTCCTTTCTCTGACTTTTCATATGGTTAATGGAATTTACTTCCTGCTGCCATGTCTCATGTTTTTAAATGTTTCCTTTTGTTTTGGTGGCTAACTGCTGGTTGTCTGATGGTAGACTTAGCTTTCCTGTGCAGTGGAGTGCTAGAAACATCACAGCCTTACTTTGTACCTTGCAATAACAATTTAGCATAAACACTGTAATTGCTGTATTTACGTTCATTTTATAGTCTGGAAAAACATAGTTATTAATTGTATAAATTCAGAAGGCAGTAACATCAGTTTAAGGAAAGAAGGAAAATTACGAAATTGATTAAAAAATAAAGTAACTGAGGTGATTCTGGAGCTACATATTAACAAATATATCCTTGTGAAGATGTAACACAAAATTTGACAGCAAGATAACTTAAAATTCATGCTATTTTACACCCAAATCAAGGATATTTTTTTAATGTAATAATTACTTCATCAGGTCATTGCTGGTAATAGTTAGTAGCCTGGCTTTCATCTTTATTCACATCCTGGTTCTAATTTTGCATTTCTCTTGTGCCTGTCTTGAATAAGAGACTGGTTCCTGTGGGTGAAGGGTTTGGGCTACTTTGTCAGTGTTGACTTCCAGTGAGAGTCTTCAGAGATGGTGATTTTGGGGGGTTCTCAGTATCACCAAACTGCAGACTTCTATCATTTAGTGAACTAAGTGGTGTTGGTATCTTAACTTTGGATGACCAATGATGTTGGTAAACCGAAATGAATTGCTGGGTTCCCACTGGGTGTTGAGCAAAGTGACCTTAAATTCCCAGTCAAATAAAATCTCTAAGTATCAAGTGCAAAATTTGCATTCAGATTCTTAAAAGTGGTTGTATACACTTAGAATTTGTGGTTGTGACTTATTTTTTGGGGGGAGAGGGTGGACAGGACCAGATGTGTATCAGTAACACAAGGGCTCAATTGCCTACATTTATCTATGTGATACTTTCTGGCAGATCTGTTTTGGTATTGGAGGCATTATTGATTCTCAACTCCTTCCCAAGTCATTAACTAATGAAAATACGTACTAAATTCCTGTACAGTAAATTACCACTTCATTAGTTGTGTTGTATATGCTCAGAGCTGGTCTTGGTTAATTCTTGTCTGGCTTTTTATAGAAAGCTGAGCTCTGTAATCTGTTACCTAATCAGCTTGGTTACACAGAGGACACATACGTATCAACTGCTTGCTGTATGCTTATAAATGTTAGCAAATTGGGAAATTATGGTACAATTCTTTTATAATTTTTGAAGGCACATGCCTTGAGCCTGTGCTGAGGCAGCAGTACCAAGCAGAGCACTTTATTCCCTCATAAACATGGAAAACCTGCCACCTAGAAGTATTAGATGTATTCTGAACTGGGATTTGGTATCTTTATCTCTCTTTACCAGTATCAGCAGCTGACTTGAAATTTCTCTTGTACTTAAACACAAAATGTATATGTTAATTAAGTTATTTGCTGAAGGATTATCAAATCAATGTATAAATGCTAAATAGCTTTTGCTCCAAGGTAGGAAAGAAACAAACACAACATCGACCAAAAGGGCTGACAATAACATCTGTGAAATTGTGCCATAATTCCAGTTGAATTTAAATTCATGGATATAAAAGTAAATATGTATATAAAACTACCATGGAAATATGAATAAAATGCTGTCACTGAAGGCAGCATAATTTTAAGTTATTTAAGACTGAGCCTCTCTGCATATTAAAATATAATGTTCAGATAGAGATGTAAATTGGATTGGGTTCTTGAAACTGCAGAGTTTGGTTGGAAGACATTACTGAAAGTCATCTTAATTCCAGCTACTGCTCCAAGGACTGTGGATCAGGTCAGCTGTAGCTTTGCCAAGCTGTGATTTGAAGACCAGTAAAATGGAGGTTCTGCAGCCACTCAGGGGAAGCTGTTCCTGTGCTGCACTCTGACTTGTGGTGCAAGTTCCTGTTAAAAATTAAATACCTTGTAATTTGCAGCTTTTATAACTGAAAGTTATGTACAGCAGCATCGTTGTTTAGTCATTTTGTTTTGGTTTGGATGGTTTGACAATGTGTCTTGTCTTGTTTTGAAGACAGGTCCTCCTGTTCTGTGTGCTACTGGGCAGTGAGTTGGTGTCAGGAAAGTAACCACATGACTGCATATTTTTCATGAACGATAACTAAGTTAGAGCTCAGTACTATGCATGTTGTGTTACTGTTGTTTTTCTTATTGCGCAGTACTTTGTTAATGTTAAAATTCACCTGTGGTCACAGAGGGCAGTGAGCTTTAGGTTATGGTGTCATCTGGAACTATGTGTAATCATCACTAGTTGCCACCTTGCTATCCAGTCCTTTGTCTTAACATTTGTAGTACGCAGTACAGACCTGGAATATACCCACCAATCCCCAAGAAGAGGGCCCTCATATCTATACCCTTCCTTTCCCATCTCTTAATATGTGAGAAGAGATTCTTCTTGTGTCTTAAGAATACAGTTTCTTTAAGAAACTTGGGTGAAGGATCTTGCCAGAGCTACTTCAGTAACAGTTGCACCATCCCCTCCTCCCTGTGCCCTTCCCCCTGCTCATTTTCTTCATCTTTCAGAGAAGTGCTGTGGGCGTGACATCTATCTGCCAGAAGTAATGTCTTCAGCTGAAAGCTCACAGGCTTCTCACAAGCCTACAAATTCCAGCCTCTCTTACAACTTATATGACTTCACTCATAAGGGTCTATATAACTCCTAGGATTTCATGTGATTGCTCCTTTTAAAGTTATGGTGTGATATTTTACTGTTTTCCATTCTTCTGGTACAGGTGTTGATTTAAGGCACATGGGTGGTTTTGGGTTTTGGCTCTTGTAGAGCTCTTGGGCGAATACTCGCTGAGCCCAGGGGGTTTTGTTGTTATTGCTGTATTTATTCTAAGACTTTTTATGTTGTAATATCAGTTTGAGGAAAATTGCTTAGATACATATTTCGACAATAAATTTAGTTTGGAAACCTTCCAAATCTCTGTTGTAGAGATTTAGTTTAGAAATAAATTTTAAAATAAAAAAGCTAGTGCATTACAGTGTTTTCTTTCTTTATCAGTGGTTTTGCATTTCAGTCATTCATCAGCCTTGTTATCTGTCAAGTTTCTTGCATCTGCTTTGAAAATTATTTATTATAAGATTTTATCAAATTAATCCTCTAGAATATTTTGGATCAGTCTTTCTTTTGGCTTCTCGTTTACGTGGTTGGTGTAATTAAACTCCCTTTTTCCTTTGAAGCATGTCCCACTAGCCTTTGGGTTTTAAGCACAAAATTCAGTACCCCTTTGCCATTTTGCCTAAGCTATCAGTAATAATGACCATGGAATAAAGTTCTCTGGGAAGTCACAAACACATTAAACTTTTAACGATGAAATAATAATTTTTCACATTTTAAGAATAATTTTTATAGTATCTTAACTGTCTAATTGTTCTGAGATTTTGGCTGTTTGCTTGAATTTGATGACAACTTCTTATCTGTAAGATTCCATGTGTAAACAAATATGTGGTGAACCAAGAGCTATCTACATTTTTGTCTTAATATTCACAACAAAAAGATAGTATGCAGCCACTAAAGCACAAGAGAATTCTCCATTTGACTCGGGTACTCCTAGTTTTATTTCACCACCAGATATGTAAGCGATTCCCTTGTCTGCATTTTGGTGTGGTTGATGATTATTTCAGGGTTATGGAACTTGGTTGGTTACTTCCAGTAGAGAAGGTTGGACTCTGTGTCTCCTGTGTTTATGAAGGTCTGAAGAAGTGAAAATACAGTCGTGGGTGAGACAGGCAAAACTTCTAGACTGATACTAAGCAGCTGGTGACTGTGATCTTTTATTTGGGGAAAGTTCTGTTCTCTTTCATCCTTTCAATCCACTCAGTTGCCTACTTCCTAACAAGTGATTCAGATTTTGACATCTTTAATGTGAACAAAAATGATATTTTGTTAAATAATTTTTGAATGTAAACTACCTATCAAAGCATTTATCAGCAGCTTTTGCAATTGTTTTAAAGCTGAAAATAAAATGTCTGTTTACCTCTATTTATGTAAACCTTGAGGGTAGTTACCTCTGCATATACTGACAGCACTGTTAGTGCAATTTAAAAGTATATCACAAATAATACCCTGAAAGTGCAGCTGTACAATTTATTAAAACCTACCACATGCAGATCTGACAACTTAATTTGTAGCTTTTGTTTGTCCTTCAGTGATTTCTTACCCTGTTTACAGATGCCCATGAAAGGAGATGAGCATTACAGCATTCAGTGTAGGCCATCTAATTTGAGCTTTTTGAAAGTATAAGGAAGTAAATTCAACAGCTGCACAGCCCTTTCAGAGTACCCTGCTTAGTAGTTTCTTGTCTATTCAAGTGAGGCTTCTCCACATGCCTTTCTCCCTTTCCCAGTCATTTGCCTGAAGAAGAACAGCGGGTGTCCCAAAAACAGCCCCTTGTAGAACTATGTGATGAAACGTCCTCTAATTTCTAGGATTTCTGACTCTCGTTCAGGGCTTTACAAATCATTATTTTATGTTCTCCTGTTGGGAACCAATATTATAAAGGAAATTTGATTCTGGTTTTTAAGTATCCTTGCATAGTTTAGATAAAGCATCTGGAGAGTGAAATACATTACATTTGGGAAAGAGCAAGCATAGGATCCGAGGCTTTTGATTGCTTTGTTGGACACGGGTGATGGGGCTGCAGAGGTGTTAAAGCTTTATGTTTGATTCAAGCACTAACTTAACTTTTGTGCTGTGAAATGGTTGCAAGATGTGCTGCCAGTCTCATAACGTAGTTTTGGATGCTTCTGTGTTTGCGTTTCCAGCAGCAGGAAGTTTGTAGAAGAAAACAGACTTGCAAAAAGTGTAAGTCATGCTACATATCACACTGTGGGAGGTACTACTATAAACACCTCACTAATGCAAGTGTTAAACTGTCTTAAAATGCACATTCTCTGTGTTAGAACTTGATAAAGAGTATGCTGAAAACTTGCTTTTGATACTTAATTTTTGGAACAGAGTCACTTTCAGGGAGGCTGGAGGGAGAAAAACACACACAATCGAGTGCACAATACATGTGCCAGTAATTAAAAAGAGAAGAGTGGTGTGTGGGTCTGGGGGGGGGGGTGAGAAAGAATGATGGACTGTCAGGCTAACCTAATAATAGACTAATACTTCTGTTTGCATGTCAAATGTTTTAAAGGATAATTCTAAAACCATCACTGGGTTACTCAAGCTTTTGTATGAAAATAGTCCTTTTCTTTTGGAAATGGATGAGAAGCTGGCTTAGTAAAGGTGACTAAAAATCACGCTACAAATACAGACTTGGAAGCACTTGAGGTATCATGGGGAGTGTTGGTGTGCCCTCTGTCTTCAGTGACCAGCAGCAGGAACCTCCTTAGCACCAAGTCCGTCCTTAGGACCTGCTGACCCAGGTGTAAGGCAGCTCTCTTCTCTGCCGTATTGTTGGAGAGGGAAGAAACCTGCTAGCTGGGGGAGCAGTTAATGTCCAAAGCCTTTGCCTCTCTGGTGTTGGTAGGAGTGGGTCTACAGCAAGATCAGAGAGGCTGTTTGGAGAGCAGGAGGTACCCAAAGAGCGCTTCAACAGGGTGCTTTGCTTTGGCCTCACCATCACGTGCTAGGCTGGCATTGCTTGGGCAATGCAATACCTTTTGGTGTTCAGTATTAGATATGTTTAGGATTGTAATGCTCCTGAATTGTTGGTCTTTATCCCCTACCTACTGAATGCTTCAGATAGAAGTGGCTTAGGTAGAAGCTAACGTGTTGGTGTTTAAAGCACTGCATTACTTTTTCCCCTGGCTCTGAGCATTCAGTGTGCTTTCCTTAGGTCATTATTTCACTGTCAAAATAGATTTTACTGCTAGATAATTAACTGTGTTTGCTTCTCCACATTTTAAAAAAGGGAGGGGTGGAGGGGGGGGGGCAGCAATTGCAGACACTGTGCTTTTACTATGAGGTGTAAAAATCCCCCTTTTTTTGTTTGCTTTCTTCTAAAAACCCATTGTCTTTTTTAGCTGGTGTTTTTATTGAAAAGTCAAGTGTCATAAACATCTGAGAGGAGTTTAGGCCTTAATTTTTGTCAGTTAAACCTGCCAGAACTTGAGCTTGGGAATGCATATTTTATGAATTCCTTTCTGGGGTTTCAGCTTGACCTGGGTTGGAGGCTGCACTTAAGGAAGTGATGTATTCCCAGGAGTGAAAATTTAGGTGTCTGGGATGTGAGTTTAACTGTCCAGGCTGCTGAGGTACTGTAGTGGCTGTGCACCAGTTTTAGGACTGTCAGTAGTATTTTAAAGGTAGAACTTGGTTCATCTAAATGTTTATCTAGTCACAACTAAAATTCAGTAATTCTCAGGGTGCTTTCTGGATGGTGCAAATAAGTTTTTGCTAGCATAATTCTACTTCAAACTTAGTGAGCTTTTAATAGTGATATAATACAGTACATTCTGTTTATTTTAATATTCTGGCTTTGCATCTTTAAGGAGAGAAAGATGTAAGGCAATCATAAAACTGGTTTGACTGCACTAGAAGAACGGCTATGGATGGTTGACTGTCAAAATCTGAGGCTGCATTATGGTGTCTTCTAGGTCAAGTTTTATTTGATACTGTCATTAAACACCTGGATTAGGAGGCATGAAGTTCTAAGCTTAAACACAAGATAAAGCTCCTTAGGTATGCAAAGCTGTGAGTGCTCAGGGTCAGAGTTCAAAGAGATGTTAACAAATTGGAAAAGAGATAAGAGAACAAAAATACACTTGGATAGCAATAATCATCAGTATAAGTACAAGATACAGAGGAAGATACACCAGATACACAAGAGACAGAGCAAGATCTGCAGTGTGTAGGAAGAAAGTCTTTAAATGTGAGAGAAAAAGACCATGCCTTCCCTTTTTGCACTGTGGATATGCAGAAAACAAGAGGCAACAGAAGGCAGTGAGTGCAGCGAAGTCAGATGTTAGAAAAAACACCAGTTTTGTGGCTGTGAGAATATTAATAGTGAAATTGCCAGGAAGGCCACTAAATCTATATTTGTCATTTCTTACATTTGTTTGTGGTGTGGATAAAGGAGCAGTTGGCTGTAATTTTAGCAGGGCTTTTGCATCTTTCTAAGATGTTCCCTATTCTTTTTTTATGCTTCAGTTCCTTTTATTTTGTGTGGTAGCTTGTTTAATACTACATTATTATTTAAATAAAAACCTGAAGGGTGTTCAAGGAAAGAACAGCGTCAGTTGCCTTTCAAATCTTGCTAGGCAGGTTATTGGGTATCAAGAAATGTTCTTTAAAATCTGATTTTCATATTTAGCCAAATAATGTTTTAAATTATGGTGGGTTGGCTTGTTTGAGGTTGGGTTTTTTTTCTGTTTTGTTTTTGCTTAACAACTCTAATGATAGCCCCTCAGTGAAATTGATAACACCGCAGTATAATTCCTTTTATACTAGTGAAGTTTAGCAGAACGTTTTGAAATCCTATTAAGAGAACTCCCAAGTTTTAAAAATAGCTAATATAGGAGAGATGGTCCTTCTGTTATGGAGCAACACTGGCACCCAGTGGTGCTCTTGTACTAGTGCATCCCTTGAAGTCGCACTTTGCTTTATCCTTAAAATTGTTCTCTCTTCTTTTGTGGTGTTACCAAGTACAAAAAATGTCCAAGATCTCTGATTTCTCCCTGCTCCCCCCTCCTTACAACCTCTTTTTTTTTTTTAATGGCTTGATTAGGTTTGATTATATCAATCTGCTTTGCAGCTTGTGTTTTCTGCTAGTAGCACAGTGATTTTGTGAAGAGTTGTGAATCTGAAATAGGAACATTTTCTAGAGCATGTTTATTAATATTAATTTCCCTTATTTACTACTATTAAAGAAAGCTTCTCCTTCAGATGTTAATGATAGGGGTGATAGGAGAAAATTACACAAGAATTCTAGAAAAATGTAATATGGGATAGAAAAAAGATTGAAGACTTGTGTTTGTGCATGGCCTGTTAATTACAAATAGAGAAACAATGCTTTTCAAGAAAGCTGCTTGTGGGGGGGAAAAATATTATTAGTTTTTTTTTTTTTAAACCTAGGGGACTTAATTCTAGAATAAATCTCTTATTTTAAATGTTTTAAAGTGTATATGTATACAGACCTGTGCTTGTCTGCAGATCAAGTATTTGATCCAGCAGCATAGAGCAGACAAGTAAAGATGCATCTTCCTTGGATGTACTGCTGTTTTCTTCAGTGCTTCAGACATAGGTGTAATAGTGCAGCAGTAGAGAAATCTGTCTATTTAGGCCACGTCAGGTTTAATCTGTTCCTGATGAAGTAAAGCGGAAGATAAAATGGGATAAGGAGAGGCGCAGGTGAGATTGGTGCTATGGAGTTATAGCCCTTGGCAGTGGGAAATACTGAAAGGGAGAACGTGCACACCTATAATGCACAAAAGTGGGTTATTAAATTGACATCACACTTGATATGAGGGAGCGGTGGGAGAACAGCTCTGCCTGTCCCCGATGGAATATGTTTCTCTGCGTATTGCAAAGGAAGAATTACTGAAATCTGTTTTTCATAGCAGCTTATTGAGAAGGTTTTGACAGAAAAATTGCAGATTTGGATTTATGTTTGAATGGTTCACATAGAAAACGCTGATTCATTACTAATGGTTTTGTTTTAATGTTTCATGTGAAGGTAAAGGTAACAATCTAGGTACTTACTAGGTGTTTTTTGTGACAAAAGCTGTTGCTGAGAGGATTGTGCTGCTACATGTCTCGGATGAGCAGAGCTTGGGCATGAGGAGGAATAGGTACTACATACCCCTCCGATTTCAGCAAGCATAATGTAGAAGAATTGCAGCAGAAGCATTTATTTTCCTCTCTCTCCTGGTCTCCTCTCCCAGGAGAATGCTCCACAAATAACCATCTCAACCGTTTGCAGCAGCTTTGTGCCCATTTGGTTGTAAACAGATTTTATTTCTTTTCTTTCCTTTTTTTTTTTTTAATTTATATTAATGTTCCAAGGCCACAAAATCCCTATATGACTCATGCAGTGTTACTTGGTATAATTCCTTTGAAATAAATTGAATTGTCTGCATTACTTCATTTTATAACTTTCTAAGATTGTTTTAAACTGTGCAAGAAAAGTGTAGCCAGTACTTTTCTGGGAAACCGAAGGTGAATGCAATGTATGTTCTTCTACTTACTGATACGCAGAGAAAATTTCAGTGGGGTTTTGTGTGTGTGTGTGTTTGTGTTTTTTGTTAGGGGTTTTTTTTGGTGGTTATTTCATTTTTCCAGGTGGTTAAAATTTGTATTCGTTGTTTTAAATTTCCTTGAAAATATAAACATCTCTTTAGGATGCTTAAGTACTTGATGGGTAAAGTAAAAAATTAAGTTGCTGTTTGGAACATAGTTGTCTACTTTTCAGTCTTTCAGGCTTGTCTTACAGGATAGTTATCTGTGTTTTATGTTAAGGGTATAATCTGTCTTGCTGCTCTCAGTGTAAGGAGATGTCAGCGGTCAGCTACTGGCTAGCCCTGAACTTTTTAGAGTTTTGTGGAGCTGAGGTGCTCCTCACTCTACACTTTTCACACATTTATTTATTTATTCCTTTATCTTAGGCAAAAGTACTTGGAAAAACTTATTGTTGTGTTCCTCATATTTGGGACCAGTGCTGTTTAGTACAGTCATCTAGGACATAGTGGGATTGAGTGCACCCTCAGCAAGTTTGCTAGTGACACCAAGCTGAATGCTGCAGTTGACACACTGGAGGGATGGGATTTCATCTAGAGAGACCTGGACAGGCTTGAGAAGAGGACTGGTGTGAACCTCATGAGGTTCAACAAGGCCAAGTGCAAGGTCCTGCACGTGGATTGGGGCAGCCCCCTGTATCAATGCATGCTCAGGGGGTGAAGGGATTGAGAGCAGCCCTGCTGAGAAGGATTTGGGGGTACTGGTGGATAAAAAGCTGGATGTGATCTGGCAATGTGCATTTGCAGCCCAGAAAGCCAACTGTATGCTTGGTTTCATCAAAGGAAGTGTGACCAGCAGGTTGAGGGAGGTGATTCTTCCCCTCTACTCTGCTCTTGGGAGACTACACCTGGAGTACTGTGTCCAGCTCTGGGGTGCCCAGTACAGAGAAGACATTGAGCTGTTGGAACAAGTCCAGAGGAGGGCCAGGAAGGTGCTCAGGGAGCTGAAGCACCTCTTATGAAGACAGGCTGAGAGAGTTGGGCTTGTTCAGCCTGGAGGAGACAAGGTTTCTGCCCCATGAGGAGACCTTATTGTGACCTTTCAATAGCTAAAGGGCTTTATAAGAATGATGGGGACACAGACTTAGTAGGACCTGTAGTAATGGGGCGGAGAGTAAGGGTTTTAAAGCAAAAGAAGATAGATTGAGACTAAGTACAAGGAAATAATTCTTCACAATGAGAGTGGTGAGGGACTACGCAGGCTGGCCAGAGAGGCGGTAGATGCCCCATCCCCTTTGACTCTAGAGAAGGTTTTTGCTGTCTGGTTTTCTTCAGGATCAGATTTTTTCCCTTCATCTAACACAGACAACAAAAAGATTGAATGGCTTTATATTGTAAAGGTCCTATGATCAGTGTATCACATACTCTTACTAAGAGTGGATAGAAAAGGGGATTGTTTTCTTCAGAGCTTGGAAAAAGAATTTCAGACTTTACAGTCTGTATGTTGGGAAGGAGGAGGGGGGAAGGATTATGCCAGTTGAAGACTTAATTTTGCCTGTTGTAACTTCTTTTTATGCTTGAGATATTATGTATGTTTTTCAGTATAAATGCATTTATTTTAAAAGAAAAAATCAGCTTGAAACAAGAACTTTCTCTAAGGTTCTAAAGAAAATCTGAACATGTATTTGGAGTACTTGTTGCTGTATAATCTGTATTAGACCAAAATAGAAAAGGCTGACCTGATAATGTTAGCTTCTGCTAGAGAAGGAAAAAGTTGTGTTTTGGCTCCTTCTGGTGTACAGTGTTTCCTCATCATGGTTTGTTCCCTGATGAATTTCTCATTGTTTCTGATGAAAACTGTGCTTTTACATCCTATTGCAACACCTGGCATGTTATTGTAAAGCTTTGCTATTTTTTTCTTCCTTGTTGAGGTTCTTCGGTGTAGTTTTTCCAAGGTAGTGATTTGATCTTTCTTCTTGAAAGTAATTTTGATCCTGAGAATTGTTCTTAAATCCTAGAATCTTTAAGGTTGGAGAAGGCCTCCAAGATCATCTAGTCCAACCGTCCCTCTGCCACTTCAGGTACTTAGGGACACTAAACCATGTCCTTAAGTACCTCATCCAAACTTTCCTAAACACCTCCAGAGACAGTGACTCCACCACCTCCCTGGGCAACCTGTTCCAATGCCTAACTACTTTTTCTGACAAGACATTTCCCCTAATTTTTAACCTGAACATCCCCTGGAGCAACTTGCAGCCATTTCCTCTTGTCCTATCACTGCTTATCTGCAAGTAGAGGCTGAACCCCCAGCTCACCACAACCTCCTTTTAGGTAGTTGTAGAGAGCAATAAGGTCTCCCCTGAGCCTCCCCTTCTCCAGGCTAAACAGTCCCAGTTCCATCGGTCATTTCTCATAAGACTTGTGTTCCAGAGACTTCACCAACCTTGTTGCCCTTCTTTGGACGTGCTCCAGAGCCTCGATGTCTTTCTCGTAGTGAGGGGCCCAAAACTGAACACAGTACTTGAGGTGCAGCCCCACCAGAGCTGAGTACAGGGGGACGATCACCTCCCTGCTCCTGCTGCCTGCGCTATTCCTGATAGAGGCCAGGATGCCATTGGCCTTCTTGGCCACCTCGGCACACGGCTGGCTCATGTTTAGACACGTGTCAACCAACACCCCCAGATCGTTTTCCTCTGTGCAGCTTTCCAGCCACCCTGCCCCAAGCCTTTGTCTGGGGGTGTTATGACCAAAGTGAAGGACCCAGCATGTTGAACTTTATCCCATTGGCCTCTGCCCTTTGATCCAGCCTGTCCAAGTCCCTCTGGAGGGCCTTCCTACCCTTTGGCAGATCGACGCTTCCCCCCCAACTTGGTGTCATCTGCAAACTTACTGAGGGTGCACTCAATTCCCTCATCTGAATCATCGCTGAAGATACTAAAAAGGATGTCCTGACCCCTGGGGAACATCACTTGTGACCGGTCTCTAGTTGGCTTTAAGTCCATTCACCACCACTCTCTGGGCCCCGAAATCCAAAGGTTTTAGCCCAGTGAAGAGTGTACCTGTGCAAGCCATGGGCTGCCAGCTTCTTCAGGAGAATATCTATAAAACCCCAACCAACCTCAAGCTGTAAAATATCCCCCTCACTTAAATGTTGACAGATTATGCTCTTCTGAAGACCGTTTCAATAACCATGTTAATCAATCTGTTGCTTGGAAGACAGATTGATGCCTCTGTTACGTTGGCAGAGATTTCAGTCAGGTGAGTGATGTTTCTGCTAAGTGCTGTTGCCCTAATTAACAAGTCAAAAATGAGTAGTCTTGTCTAGTGGGCTTCTCTTTATCCTTCTGTCTCAAAAAACTTCCAACATAATGGGTGTTGCAGTTTTGTGTAACTGTGCTGCTTCGGTGGCTTTTGTAAGCTGCAGTTACAGCTTTCTGCAAGCCCCATATTTTGAAAACATTGGTCCATTCAAGGCCAAATTTGAGACTGAGCCTATCAGAGCTGGTCATAGCACCTCTGTGAATCACATATAGGAGAAAAAAAAACTGCTGGCAGGCGCACTTTGCCACCGGAGCGGGAGTGAGAAGATGTAACAAGCTGCACAGACGCCAAGGCCAGGCCTGGAGGAGGGGGGGATAAGAATGTGAAAAGAGCTTCTCCTGCAGCTCGTGGTGAAGACCATGGTGAAACAGGTGTTTCCCTTAAGCCCATGGATGAGGACGGGGAGCAGAGACACCTATGCCCTGTGAAGATTGATCCACGCCTCAGCAGGTTTGCCAGGGGACTTGTGACTTTGC